>JAIPRM010000531.1:25639-33139 GCA_025469315.1 Stegophylla sp. TES_Ste_2020
ATTTTCTATCTATGTTTAAATTTTCATAAAATTCGGATCAAAAAATTATGGTTTCCGAGTCGTTTTTGTCAAATTTTGGGTAGTTTTTTCCAAAAAAAACATTGAAGAATTGAGAAATTCAAAAAATAACCTCTTTAAAGTACAATCTAGAAGCGAATCGGGTTTCAAAAAGTTATTGATCGAAACTTTTGGACAAGTATTTCTATACAAAATGCTGTACACAGAAAAAAATAAAAAAATAAATAAATAAATAAATAAACATTGTAAAAACACTAGCTTCTTCACTTCATTCAGAATCTAAAAATTAATGCATACAATTATATTTATTTTCAACATTTTTTAGGGATAGAGTCCTCCCTAGAATTTATTGCCACTTTAAACTTTCATTATATCAAAATTTATAATGCTAATGGAAATATTAAATAATATTGAGTAGGTAATATTTAACTGAGAAAAAACTGAGGACATTTTGAAGATACTTTACCTAATAAGAAAAAAAACATAAATATCACATTATATAATTTAAGATATTATCACTATGATTAATCAGTCATTATTGTTTATACATATTTATTTTTGAAGTCAAACTTTTGATGGAAGGCCGTGCTAGTTTAGGGGTAAACTGGTGAGAGACAATTATTACGAAAAAGTGTTAGTGTGGTGAACCTCAACCGGAAGCTATATTATACAGTCGGTAAAACCATGACTAAATAATTTATAAATATTTACTATTTATTCAACAACACATAACTAATTAAAGTTTAACTTCTACCTACTGTCAGTCGTGACAGCCATGATTTTTTTTTTTTTTTAATGGCCCACTTTGATGTTTTACTTTGCGTTTAAATAATAATACAAGTTTAATAACAATACAATTACCTATACATAAATATTCGGTAGAAGAAAAAGTCTACAAAAGATGAATTTCTAAATTAAGGACCCATTTTATTTACTCAATAGGTACTACAGATGATGATGATTATGGAAATTATCGCACAATTTGTTCTATTGTTCATTATCAAGATGTTATGCGTTTTCATACAGTTGACACTTTTATTGTACTAGCTACTATATTTTAATAAACAATGCATTCGAAATTATGAATTAAACATCTCCGATATTTCATAGAAAAATTGAATCATATTGAATAAAATTAACTGATTCTTAATAATTATGTAGTATTTTTTTTACTCGTTAAATTTTAATGTATAATTTGTATTTTTACACTGATATTTTAATAAGACTTGTATAATAATTTTAATGCAAAAACAATATTAATAAATCAAACAATATTTAGAATTATAAATCATCATTATTAATCATAATTATTATGATATCTTACTTCTTTACGTTCCACGTTGAATTCCTCATGTGCGTACTTTTCTGATTGATCGCGAACATCCCATTCTCCGAGTCGTACTTTTAAATTATTGTTCGCCGTACTTTTAAACAGAGTAAGGATTAAATTAGTGTGATTAAATTAAGTCTACTCAAGACTATAAATTAATGTATTCATGGACAAACGTATTGTCTAGATAGCAAATTAAATAAAAATGCATTGATTGTCGATTACATACAGTTCCCGGACATACATATTATTATATTATTAAAGTGACTTGTTTTTAAGAGAATTTATAAGTATGAAGATAATTGATATTAAGGGTTGATGAACACAATATAAATTTTATAAGTATTATACTACTATATATATTTTATAGCTAAGTATTACAATCACAATATTTAAATTGTTCACTCTGCTGAACTTATAAAAATTACAATTATAATTGATTTGTTCAATTATTATTATTAGATTCAATTATTATCACTATATAACGTCAAAAAGTTTCAATTTTAATAATTTATTTATGCGATTTTGTATCATTGTAAAACATTTAATTAAAATGTTTCATGACTAATAATTGCCTGTCAAAAAATCTACTTTTTAGTTTGTCTATTTCCAAAAAAAATAATGATTTTTTGGTCAAGTATTTAAATGTCTCCTGTTTTTATAGTATTGTATGGTATAATATGTATAATTTAAAAGTGTCTACAATTTTTATAGGCCAGTAGTTTTCCAATTTTTTAAACTAATAATAATAATAATACATTTTTTATCATTTCAAGGTAGTTATAACAAAATATGCTTACAAATTAATCACAAAACTAACATTTAAATAAATATGTCAACTAGTTTGTCTCCAGAAGCTATGACGTGTGGATGAAACTAGAGTTCATACAGAAATTACTTCTATACCCTTCAGTGAAAGTAATGATTTCTTGACCTTCTTTAATATGACTTATACATAATGCATTAAAAATATCTCACAATTTATATTTCGAATACAATGGACATATTTGCTAGGCTTTTGTATGTGGTAAATGAAATTGTTAGAGACGAATTTTGTTGAAATTTAAAACAGAGGTTCCATATTATATAGATATCAATTCGTTTAACTAAATGTTTACCAAGTCCACAATTAAAATACTGTTGTAGTATATCATAAGTATTTACAGTATATTTATAAGTTTACATAGGCAAATCTAGGAATTCCCCACAGAGTGTGCCAGTATCGATTTTGATCAAACTTCAAGGGGAGAAATTGAAAAAATATCAAGCCTCACCCCACTTAAAAAAAAAAAAAAAACTACAATAATAAAAAATTCTTTGTGATTAAAATACATGTTACTTATAAAAAAATACTCTAAGCGAAGGTGGGGACCTACCCTTTAAAAACCACCACTGGAGTGTACCCTAATATAAAATGGACCCTCTATAATCCAAAAAGTTTCTACGCCATCATAAGTTTTACAAATGTTTCCCATTTAAATTAACATATTTTATAATATTTAATAACACTTTATCATCAAAAGATTAATATTTATTAGTAGGGATAAAAATTATAAGAGGTAGAATTGATAAAATATTCATGCTTATATACACAAAAAAAATCAAATATATACATTTAAATCTAAAACTTTTATATATATATACACTAATGCACTGAATAAAAAGAAATTTGATTGAATTTTATTGTTATGCATTTTTTTATTTGAATAATTTGAATAAAAATGTACTTCCTGATAGATGATAGATAATAATAAATAAATAATAAAAAAAAAAATGTATTGTACTCGTAACTAAAATAAATTCGTCGCATTAAACGTCTGAATATTTTGTAATTTGAACTTCTAAACCAAGACTGTCGAAACAGGAAAAATTTCTATAAATTTAACCTGTTTAACGGGATGGGGGGATTTCTTCTATAGCCCCCTTTGTATTCAACTCTGTTATATGGTAAAAAATTTAATAATATCAGCTCTCAGTTTACAAGCAGACATAGAGTACTCTGAGTACTTATTTATGCAAGCAGACTACTAACCTTTTATAGTTTTATCAACTATTTTTATCAATGATAAAATCAATTAACAATTATTTGAACCCGTAAAAAAAGAAATGAAATAATCATTTTTTATACTTAATAACTTAAATAACTATTGTATCTAAAATCCCAAAATTAGTATTATGCTTATGCACTACATAGGCTTACACGAGTTACAGAGTGTGCTATGGAACACCCGGAACTCTCTGTAAATTCGCCCACGTAAGTTTATAAAAATTAATATATTTATTATATATATATAATATTTAAGGTTATTTTTAAAACAGTTTTTACCTATGTTAGGTCATAAACAAATTTAAATAGTGTTCCATAAAAATCATGGACCGTTTAAAAATAGACTGTAAATATTAATAATAAGAGGCATTTAAAAAAGAATATTATTTTAGCTGCTTGTAGGTACTAATATTAATATTAATATTTGAGTTGAACTATGTGCTTTATAGAGTACTTGTCTGCAAACCGAATAAAATTATGCCTAAAAATTATCTACTCGTAAGTTTCAGGTATAATAAATGGGGAGGGGGCGTCCAGGTGTCCACTCCTCTCAAAAAAAAAAAATTGTTTTCAGTTAAGGTCTTTCACGACGCGTATCATTTTAAACAAATTTTCGGTCATATACATTAAAGTTATGTTTCATAAACTTTGTAACAGAATTTTTTTATATAAAATACTACATTTATTAATATATGATGTACGCATATTCGTGGTCAATCGACCTCTACAATACTTTATCTTCTAAATTAATTTCAATTAAAAGTTTAATTTTTAAGTAGGTTTTAGTTGATTAGTAATAAAATCCCAAGTTACTCTTGATTTCAATACATCTTTCAATTTTATTTTAAGAGTATATATACGATTTTTTCATCTTTTTATAATTAAAATTCAGAAATAATTTAATACGAATATCCATAGCCTAGCTCACACATCAGTTAGGATTTAGATACTTACGTGGCCACGCAATGTGCAGCAGTTACAACCCATCGATTATTCAGAAGAGCACCTCCGCATGATAACTTTTTTGATAAAAACCCTGATTTGATGATAGCAGCCTTTATTTATAAACAAAAATTTAATAACTATTAGCATGATATTAATAACTATAATGCTATATTTATTTTATATATTATGTGCGTGTACATCCGTGATAATGTATATATTAAGTTATTTTTACCTGCCACGGATGTGTACCAAAATTTGATCCATGTCCACCTACAATTCTATGGCTTCTTGCATATAATTCTCCACAACCTAATAAAATAAAATGTTTGCTTTTTTAATTGAAAAATTATTTAATACAATTAATACTCAATAAAATTCCATTGAAAATAAAAAGAGCTCATGGGTACAGTCAATATTCACATATTAATTAGTTAACACACTTTACAGCAGTTACAAAAAAAATACAAACTGGTCATTTAACTTTCTAATTTATGAAATAATTAAGTAATTTATTTCGTATATAAATATTAATCTAATAATATGTAAAATTAAAGTCTAAAACTAACCATTCCTTGGTATTTGATATTGAAAATTACTATCTTATTAACCACTTTTTAATGTTATTTCAGTACTATCATTCATGTTTAAGGAAATATGATTTATAAGTGCAATAATGCAACCAAGTCGTTAAAGTTATGTATAACTCGTCTATCAATAATACAAATCAGTATTAATAATATAATTACGAGACGTGTTTTTTAAGTAAGTACCGTTTTGAAATAAAAAAATAACAAGCAGAGATATTTTCATAATTTTATTTTTACATGAAAGTTTATACTATAAACTATTTCTCTACATAATAATTGCTACCAATTGAGGCACTTATCGTACCGTCCAACTAGCTTTTGAATTCCGCCGACATAGAATCCTGCCGCCTGTCTTGACAACCATTCCAACACAGCCGTTTTGACTTCGTCATCGTCGTCGTGGCGCTTCCCGCTCAGATGTTTCTTTAAATGAAGGAACAAGTGGTAGTTGCTGGATACTAGATCTGGACTGTAGGGAGGATGATCAAGTTGTTCCCAACCAAATTATCTAATCAAATCTTGGGTTAGGTTAGCCGTATGTGGATGGGTATTATCGTGCAGCAAAATGACATCATTAGTCAGCATGCCAGATCTAGCACCCAGCGATTACCACTTGTTCCTTCATTTTAAGAAACACCTGGGCGGGAAGCGCCACGACGACGATGACGAAGTCAAAACGGCTGTGTTGGAATGATTGTCGTCAAGACAAAATTTTATAACGACGGAATTCAAAATTTAATTGGACGATACGATAAGTGCCTCAATGTTGGTGACAATTATGTAGAGAAATATTTTAAAGTATAAGCTTTTATGTAAAAATACAGTTATTAAAATATCTCTGCTCCTTATTCTTTTATTTCAAAACGGTACTTACTTAAAAAAACACGCCTTGTATTACACTCCAGAAAGATATAAATTTTTACATAGGCCGTAAGTAGTAGTATCATTTCATAATTATTCGTATATCAAAATATTTAAAAAGAATATTTGATATATTTATGTAATTGTCTATTAAAGTTTTATAATAAATATATTTTCCTTCAAATATTATTAAAATCTCGAATTTATTTTATTGTATAATAGTTTCTGCAATGTTATTTTAGATAAATAAATAAAAAAATTAAAAATTAAATTTCTAGTTTTACTCAAAAGATCAAATCTTTACATATTTACCTAAGTATATAAGTTGTATCCAGAGGATTTTACATTTTTTACTGAAATAACACGTAAATATGTTAAATTTATTAGGTATCCACATTCCATATTAAATTGTGAAAATTAAAAAATTATTAATATCAGATTTTTTTTAAAAAAACTCAAAAACTTAAAATTTTTTTTCAATATTGCGGTTAACAATTTATTTGTGTTAAAGAACTCGATAACATATTATTTAAAAAATTATTTTATATAATATTTTAAAGTTTTTGTATGAATACAAACATAAATGGTTTTGTAGTTCTTAATTTAATAATATAAATTAGTTTTCTTTTGATTCTGAAGCTAGATAATCCATACTTATAAAAAATAATTATGTAATAAATATTATTATTAACAGCGAATAAAAACAAAAAGCTCTGATCTATATTATACATAAATATTAAATACAAACTCATATCAATTGAAATGAACTTCAGAAAATTATACTGTTCATTAATCATTATAACGATATAAAATAGAATTTTCTGGTTTAAAAATATTACTTTAACAGTTACTACTTGCGTTTAATACGGATATGTTAAGCTTTATTAATTATATTCAATAAAAATAAATTGAAAATTTTACAAAATTTTAAAACTTGACAAATATATTAATTTTATTGTTTTATTTAATCTGTCCAGAATATTTATTTTTATAATAATAAATTATTTTTTACTCTCTACTTGAATAGGAGTAGAATGGTATTCATTGAAATTATCATTAGACCCTATAGTCTATATCATATTATCATGAATCATAACTCCACAATTTTAATAAAGTCTCTTTACTGTCCTGCTTAATACGTTGATTACTGTAGCTTTTTATTAATGTATATTTTGTACTTTTTCAGTACATTTTTTTGGTGTCACTATGCTTACTGTTATATTACTTATGTTTTGTCCTAATATGTTAACTTTTTCGGTTATGCATTAATTAAATAAAATAAAATTATCAATTATCAATACATACATGAATATACATTAAATATAAATCCCATACAAGAATAAAATAGTTTATTATGTACAATGTAACCATTTGTATTAAAACTGTAGAAAAATACGTACAAAACTACAGGCATAGAGATTCTTTTAATACTTATTAATGAGTTTTCTACTATGCACAAGAAAATAAAATAAATAATTATTTCAAAATTATTTCTACGTAATTTATATTACCTATAAGATTATATAAAGAAATTATAAATTAGACGGCGTATGGAGTATGCAATTTTAATGCCAGCGTCTAGCATGTAATAATGTTTTATACTTTAATCTTATTGTTTTATGACATAGAATAGAAACTATAACAAAATGTTTCAAATTTTGCACTTTATTTCTAATAGCTAAGTAATGTGAATACGATATATTATTCTAAAT
>JAIPRM010000531.1:39189-53687 GCA_025469315.1 Stegophylla sp. TES_Ste_2020
ATAACCAATTCGAAATTTGGAGGTAGGTACACAGGTTATGTACACCCTATACGTGGGTAAATTTCTTCGAAAAAAGGTTTCTATTGTTCACAAATTGTGCGCAAATGAGTTGTGTTTTTGTGCGCAAACGAGTTGTAAAAAATGTAAATGTGCGCAAACGAGTTGTAACCGTAAAAAATTATTTTTGGTTTATTAGCCTTTAATATGTATGTATGTATACATATATTTATATTGTGTATATCTAAGTAAAATTCAGTATTTGCATAGTGTACACACAATTTAAAATGTGATTATTCTGAATGGACTAATATTTCATCGGGAAATGTCATGAAGAGAAAAATGTTTTTTATTAATGATTTAGCCATTAATTTACTTTTGCATTTAGTATAAACATAAAATGTACTGAAAAATAGTAAGTAATCAAATACTATAATCGAACAGCATTTATTAGTTACTCATAAGAAATATATAATGTAGGCATAAAATTAAAATTAAGTAGGTAGGTACATTATAGAACTTTATTACAAGATCATACTAGATTTCTAGTGTTACATTACATACTTACAACGTTACATTAGAGAACACTTTTTAAAATAACATGGAAAATAATTTCGAAAAGTATATTAAATAATATAAATTAATTATACTATGTTACTGAATAAAATCTATAAAAAGTAATAGTCAGAGCGGATCAAGTTTATAACATATAATCACGAACCCTTAATATTACTTTTTTAATATTAATAAATAGAATATGAATAATCTAGTAATAAATAATAGTCATAAATATTTGAAACTTATCATTCAATATGCTGTTTAATACGAATTGTTTTTACGATTTTATGTTTATTATTTAGTATAGTTTAACCAAGTCACCGGCCGTGGCAAGTTGTAGACGAGTATAACAAATCAAGAAAGGAAAAACATAGACGGCCATGATGAAGAAAGTGAAACCACACGACATAGTGTTGCTTTCGTTTATACTGCTATCGTGATGTGTATAATTTATTAATATTACTATAGAAACGAGCACGTCGGTACGCGCATTGGTTTTTAAAAATTATATGTTATTAATCGTCATAAAATGTTGCAAAGCCTACATTTAAATTTGATATCGTAATATATACCAGGATATAAGTGGCCAAAAAATAAGAATAATTATTTGATGCCCAAAATATAATAATATACACGAATGTATGATTTTTAAATTATAATTTTACTCGTTCGCTTTTCCATAATTGAATATATCTACCAAAATTAAATAGATACATTTATTATAATACGTTACTATATTTTGAAAGTCTTCGTGTAGAAATAATTTATTTACCATAAATCAGGTACACAAAATAATTTTAAGAACTACATATGTACCTTATAGCTAAAAAACTGTTTTGAGGTACATGAAATGTCGAGTAAGTGTACGGTAAACCTAAAATTATTCAATTTAATCCCGGAGAAAGTCATCAAGGATGTAACTAAATTCAATGAATTTTTTCCAAACACATAACCCACTGTCTACGTACGTATATAGGTATGACATGATTATTATCTGATAATTTAAATCGGTAATACATGATTATAGTGTAGTAAACACATTTGACTTACAAATAACCAGGGTCCAGGATATTAAAATAAATTTCTCAGTTTCAGTTATGAATACTAATTTAAACTCTTACATATTATGTTTACGTGTAGAACGTGTATGAATTGAATAAAATTGTAGACCTATTATGTAGGTACCTATTATGATTTTTGTAGGCAGGTACGCGATGGAATACTAAATACCACTGGAGATATTTCATTTAAAACTGCGGAATCGAAGCGATAAATAAAATAAAGTGTAATGTTAAAAGCGTCGTGGAATTAAAAATACTTAATCGTCCGGTTATCGAGTTGTATTTTTGTACCCATTAGACCAAGGAAAAAAAAACGATAGTGATTTCTTCACGGAATTTAAGAAAAAAAAAATATATATATCTCACAAGCGTGGTTAATTGTTTGTATTCGTGTCTGTATTTTATTTCTCGTCGACTATCCGCCTCTCGCCACGGGTATCGTTTTCTTTGAAATATTTTTCCTCGTCTTCCTCTAATCAGTCGGAAATGTCAACACACCCATCGCGTCAGCGCAGCCGAGTTCCGCGTGGATTATCGCGGCGGCTCGTCCGGATGTTATACAAACGCGTTGCGTGGCGGTAGTATTATATTTTTACACCGTACAAATGTCAGCACGACATAAATGTAGTGACACGGGGGGGACACATTTTATCACGGTCGGTGTGCATAACGGTTATTACGTTCGTTGTCGGGATAGGCGGGTTGGTTGTGGGAAGACGAATATCCTTCGTCATCCGTCCGCAGTAATAATATATTATTACACTATATTATAATAACGATATTTCTATTTGGAATAAAATAAATAAATAAAAATAAATACGCGAAAACGCACGCGTCACATACTTTTCCCCAGCATGTCCATGAGATCATTTTGAAAGCCTTTGGAGCCGGTCGTGGTCGGCGACACGTAGTAGCCCTTGTCCGCGGTCGTGTTGAAACCGGACTTGTGTCCCAGCACTTCGGCCAACAGCGCCGCACTGTTCGCCGCGGTCCCTGATTGCTGCTCCTGCTGTTGCTGCTGCAGCTGAACCAACGCGGCCGCGACCGGTGACGTTTTGGTCGCGTACGACAACCGTTTCGAGTACCACTTGGACGGCGACGAGGACGCGTCCAACGACTGCTGTTGTTGCTGTTGGTCGTTGACGAAATTGTGGTGCGGTGGCTGTTGCACGACCACTTGAACCTCGGATAGCGATGACGCGGCTTCGGATCCGGAAACCGCGGCTGGCGGCCACTCGCGCCGTTCGTCCGTCATCTTGTCCTGGTGGTGTTTGTGCAAGCCGGCGGACGCGCGTCTGCGGCTGCCGCTGATGATCCAACCACTACCGTCGGCCGCGGACGACGATATGCCGTCATTTACGTGATGATAAGTGTGGATGGTCCGCCGGATCGGGTCCGTTTTGTCGTCCGCGTAGAAGTAATCGTCGTTGCTAGTCCCGCCTTCCGCGTCCCGATTCACCCTGTTGGACCTCAGCCGACCGTCGGACCTAGGCATCGCCGGCTGCCCCGACCGGTCGACGTCGTAGTCGCCGCCGGGTCTCGTCGTGGCGCCCGTCTGGCCGACCGGTGACGACGACGCGTCGCACTTGGACGACATGGTCATGACACTGATGATGGTTATTACGACGACTGGGTGCGATGACCACCTCATCATGGTGCCGATGACACTGCGACAATTACTATACACGGACGTGCAGATTCACCGGGGGGGTGGGGGATACTTGCGCAGTGTGTTGTTGTAAGTGTGACTGCTTCGTTGGTTGCGACTGCTTACGCTACGACGACGCTGCAACAACGGCGGTCGGTCGTTGACGTACAGTGCCCGGGCAGTACAACAGCGTGGACACGATGCATCGACATTGACCCCGTACTGTTGTTGCGTGCTTCAGTGATGTCGCTGTGACCGCGTTGTTGTGACGTAACATCCGCCGCCGATGACGGTTTCGACGAACGCTGTGCTGCCCGGCGGACTGGACGCGCGGACTGATTCGCGCCCGAATTTCGCTAATGGCCTCTCTGTTTTCTTCGCGCTTTCTTATTGTTCTTTCGCCCGCGCCAGTGCAAACCGCACGGCAACACGTCAATATATATATATATATATATATATATATATACAGCACTCGACGGCGCGGGCAAATAACACGACAACGACGACAAACAAGAACAGCTAAAGGCGAGAGGTGAGGGTTGTTGGCGAAAAAACTATCACTTCAAGAACAGGAGTAACAGCGGTTTACCTTGGATTCCGACGCGTAGGTACACAATGTCACGCAACGAGCGTATCCACTTTCTTTCTATACGCGCGCCGCCGCGCACTCGTCGTCGTTGTATTATTATTATTATTATTATTATTATATTTTCTATCTCGTACACACACGCACACGCACGTTCACTTTCACTCGCGGTCACTGAGAGTAAAAGAAGAAGTAGTAGCCAGTGTGTATGGGGAAAAAAAAAAAACCGGAGACTAGTCGCGTAGTGTAATCAAATTACTGCGATAATAGCAAAATGTTACGTATTATATTAATATTATTATTGTTATTATTGTTATTATTGAGAGACGACGTGAATTTACGTGTTGATATACGCAGCGATTTTTAGAAATTTATGACGTAAAATTTAGAAAAAAAAAAAAAAAATTGAAAACAAACGATTTAAATTTTGAACATTTTCAATCGAATAGACTTTGAGAATTTTCAATAGCACTGAAAATATTTTAATTTTACAAGCGATCGATCGTCGAAACGCAAAACAAATAATAACTTCTAACTTACCGCGTCAATTATGCATCTCACTGTTTACGCCTGATAAATCGGTAACACACGAATATTATATTATTAGAGTTATAATAGAAATATAAAAACGGATTTCAATAGAATATTGTAGACACGCAGGCGAGAAATTTTCTATATAGAAATGATAACAATAGGCGTAGACGAAGAAAATTGTCTTTTTATACAACCTAATACGAGTTTATGACGATATAGTGAGAGATAAAACGACAGATCACATTTGTTTTTTTTTTTTTTACATTTTTATCATCACGACCATCAATACACACCACAGATAAAAAAAAATAAAAAAAGATAGATGTTTTTATATATATATATATATATATATTTATATTTATATATAAATTGATAAATAATGGAGTAGTCTTTCTTCTCCGAAACAATATTAACAATGAAGAAAAAATTATGAAAGTAAACCAACTGTGAGCCACAGCAGCACACAAAAGACTGCAGAACGTACCGACCAACATCATCATATTCAAGCGTCTCCGCCTTACCGCTCTTTTACCGTGAACTTTCTCTTAATCGACGTTCTACCATAGACTTGACGACTACCCCACCATGGTCGAAAATCGGAATAACATTATTTTATACGTCATAAGCTTTTACTATTGTTGCATAAAAACTTCATGCATATATAATAATATAATATCAAAATAATCGATTAGATATGTAATATTGTAGGTATCGATATTTATAAGCCAGCAAATAAATTTTACGAGAATAATAACTTAATTGCACGTTGGTATGCATATAATATTGTGTATGCAGAGATTAATTCAAGATATTCGGGTCCTGGGGTGTAGTGAAAAATAGGTCTCTTTTTTTATTGGGAATATTATAATTAATACTATTAACAATATTATTAATTATAATATAATAACACGAAATATTTTTTTTCATTTTGTCATAAATTATTTTCGCAAGGTAATGTTTTCAAAATTTTCCTAAGGATCAAATCAGTTCACTTTTTAAGGATCAAGTAGAGGTCAAATAACTACATTATCTCATGTAAATACTCCAGTTATTAATGAGAAATTCATTTATAGTTCGAATATAGTAAGTATGCTTATCGAATAAAAGCATAAACCGAAGAAATTCAACAATAAAACTATCTGTTTAAATAACTAAACCTATTTTAAGATGAGTAATTATTTAAATTCTCTTAGTTCAATCTTGTATAAAATACCAAAATGATAATCTAAGATTCTTAATTTTAGATTTGAGCGAAGCAAAAATCTAGTGTTTTTACAATGACGTTTATTCATTTTTTTTATTAAATTTTTTTTATGAACGCTTTTTCACATAGAAATACTTGTCCAAAAAAGTCTAGAGCATCAATTTTTTGAAACCGAATTTGCCTCTAGTCGATACTTTAGAAAGGTCATTTTTTGAATTTTTAACTTTCTCAGTTCTTTATTTATTTTTTTTTTTTTTTATAAGGGGGACTATCCAAAATTGACAAAAAAGACTTGTAAACCATCATTTTTTGTTCCAAACTTTATGAAAATTTAAACATAGATAGACGACAATAATATAAGGACCATTTTGGCGCAAGAAGATGTAAAAAAAAAATTTGGACATTTTTCTAACACTTTTTTCATTAATTATTTTAATGACGACTATTATTGTTCTTTATATTATTAACTCTTTTCCTTCAGAATCGTCTGAATGAAGAAATGATCATTGTTTCTTTAAAATTCTACACACCCACTAAGAGTATCAGACCATAGGGAGTGAAGAATATTCGTGGTGCGAAGTATATCCGGCTTTCTTGTCTATACTTTATTTTATTTTACTTTTGGTTAGTATTTCTCCAAACAAAGAAATTGAAGATGTAAAAAATTCAAAAAATAACCTCTCTAAAAAATTTAAGTCTAAAAGTCTGAAGTACCGACTAGAGAAAAATCCGGTTTCAAAAAGTTTTTAAATTTACTTCTACTTTATTTATTAAATAAATATCAATATAGTAGGTATATTAAAGTTATAAAAATAAATTATGAGTATCTAGACCAGTGGTTCTTAACCAATAATTCATAGAACACAAATGTTAGGTAAACTTAGAGTAAGTATTCGCCAAATATTTTAAATCAGTGGAGAAATATTCATAAATTAAATGAAATTTTTAGTATCATTTTCTTAAAATTTTATCTTTTATCGATTTTTAAGATGTGCATAACTGACAGCCGTGTAGGATCATTATGTTCTACGAAAATCATATACAATTTTAAGTGTACTATCATTTGAAAAAGATTATGTGCAACTGATTTAAAATATAATCGGTAATAAAATTTTTCTCAAGCATATATATTTTTTTTTTCAATAAAATATACGTGTATACAAAATTGTATATCTATATCAAGAATAATTGTGGACATAAAATATTAGTTAAGTTTTTAAAATTATTTATGATGTTGTCATCAGTTATATTTGAAGTTGCTTATTATGTTTGATTAGTTTGGTCTTAAGAAGCTTAAAGACAAAGTGGAGTGAGATTTTAAAGAACTTTGACTTTAAATCTCCAACAATTTTGTTTTCCATTATTAAAAATATTATGTGTTATATCAACTATAATTTCAATAAATATATTTGACAATATAATTAATAACCGATTATTAAATTACTCTTTAATTCGTTTGTATTTAACTAATTAATAGTAACGGATAGTAATTTAAATAAAAATATCATAGAATTTAACCTTAAGAAAACGTGATACTCGCATTTGCGGTCTCCATCCAATATAATATACATTATAGTAAAACTATACACCGGGAATTCAAAATAGAAGTGTTTAAGTTTGATCCGAGTGCAGAAACACATAATTAAATTTGTACAAAAGTCCTCAAATAAGCTCTGAGGATGAAATCACTGGTATTTCAAAAAAAAATAAAAACTGAAAAAGATATAATCTTTTCTTTAGAAAATTAAAAATATATATGTTTAGTTATCTCAGGTATATTTCCCACAACAAATTTAGTGATAAATACGAACTCTAATTATTTTAGCTTGGACAAGTTTTTGATTTTCCGTAATGTAGCTTTACCAATGGTGGATCTAACATCCGGGTAACCTAGAAATGTCCGACCCGGTTTACACTGCGGCGCGGGGTTCCTTTGGTGAAAATGTTAGGGTAGACACCAGATTTATTAATTAAATAAATTAGTATAAAAATAGTTGTAACACATAATATTATACTATATATAAATATTCACAATTCACTACGTAAAAGTCTCTAATGACTTCAGAATAATTAAATTATCAATTAAATTAATTAATGTACTTACAAAATTGTTCAAAAAAACGTGCCTTCTTTTTCTTTGCTTTATGTTGTATTTCTGGTTGTTTTATTCTTGTTATTATAGAATGATCAGGCGTCAAAACATTTGCTGTATCATTATATTGTAATGTGGAAGCAATATTATTTCCATCAAATTTCAATTCTGAAATAAAATATTTCTAACATGAAAACATGAGTGAATATAAAAATGTCGTTTATTATAAATTACTCATTGTTGATCGACGTGTTTTTGGATGGTTTACTGCTACCGATTGGCAACTGGTGATGATACAAATAACTCCAGTAACTAAAGTCACTGCTATGATGGTATGCATGGTAATTTTAACTTCATCAAATATTGTTCCTAAACATTATTTTATAATCATAATATTTTCAAATTTATATTGTTTTTGTTTATAAAACTTACTAGCTATATATATTAATGTGTTAAAGTTATGTTGTTTATTCCAAAAACCAACTCTGTACAAAAATAAGTACCTAACGAAGCTCTCTCTATGATGCCAATATTAAAACATTTTTGAAATTCAATTGATATAATATGTGAATATAAAAAAACAAAAGCTTTTTTAAATCCATAAGCAGTTGTGTTTCTTTATGCTCACTATTTTTATTTATTTATTTTTTTTTATTCATAAAACAACTACTTTTTATTACACATGATACATGTAAATTAAAATTGTCTTATATACCATATCCGTTCTGGTTTTAAGTATTACAGGTACAAGAAAAATGATTCAAATTTTTTTATTATTTAACACCTAAACTGGTTTATATTAACCAGTAAATTATCTCATTGACACAAAATATGTAGTATTATGCCAATGCATTTTAAAGGTACTGGTAATTATTTGGTTTAAATTTTATATTTTAGTCAACAATAATAATAGTTAATACTTATTTTTAAATGTAAAAATATTTAAATATTTATACGACAAAAAACATATTTATATAATTTCTAATTTACATAAAAATAATATGCATTTTGTGAGACTTATCAGACCGTATAATTTTGTATTGAAAGTTAACCACGCGAAATGCATACCTACTAAAACAATAACGAACGACTCAAGTAAAACATCATTATCTCGACAATTCTTAGGTACAATAAAACAAAAATAATTATTATCATTTGTATTTTAACAACTTACCCGGTTTTTTAGTTACAATAAGTAATAGCAAATATTTAATCGATCAGCTTTTAGAAATAATACATCATACAACAAGAATAACATAAAATGGAGAACTATACAAATATTATCTATGATTTTGTATAAGTATGTTGAAAAAATGGCTGATTATAAATTGTTATTGATAAAAACTAAAAATATTTCGTAATTTTCGTGTCCAGGATATAATATACTTATAAATAATGTTAGAAGACATTCCCGCGTATTAACTACACGGGTACTGCAACATACGTATCGGCTGTTTATATGATTACTGGGCTGCCACGGCTGTGGCCACTGTCGGGTGAAAGTGATGCTGTGATATTTCAACAAATGGGATGTATGTTCCAACATATTAGACAAATGACATTTCTCCTTTGGCTTTGTTATGCTCGAGGAGAATATTTTCTTTCGTCCAATACGTATATGTAATTTATTAATTGTTATAAACGCAAAACAATTAATAAAAATAAAGTTACACCTACTGCCTAATATATTGCTTATTCTGTTTTAACTAATTTCGAGTGTAGGTACTTACTGCATGTCAATATACGTGCGCATTGTGCATCATAAGTTCACGCTTTCTTAAGCTTAAAGTTATTTTGATTATGAACAAATACACACCGATATTTTTAAACAGCGTTATGGAAGTTCGTTTGACTTATAATCGATCACAGTCAGCAATCCATTTTCTCTAAATATCGGGTAACAATAATGCACAAAAGTGTACTGGGTGTTTAACATAGCAATGAAGATGGATAAAGTTTTCAATCAACATGCGTCGAGTATTCATGCACAATTCTTTATGGCTCTATAATTCTATGTGTTAGGTATTCGCGAAACAAATACCTATTGAAATTAGCGCGAGTTTGAAAACGCCCCTACACTCCCTCCAATATCGTTGTTAACGTAATTCGTTCAATTTCACAAATATGCCACTATGCAGTTTGTACGTATCCAATATACATATTAGTTTAGATTAAACTGTCCTTCTACTTTAATATCTCTTGAGATACCTATGCTTAGTGGCTAGTGCTTACTCAGTTTGCAAGATTAGCATCAATATAATTTATAACACTGTGTTGGTATATGAGTAATATTATCATAATATCTTTGACAAAGATGCTTCGATATTTTATAATGTACTTATAATAATTTACATAAGTAGGGTTCGGAACTTATTGGTTTCATATATTCATGATAAATCATCGTATACAAATTTCAATAAACTACACATTTAATTTAGAATCAAATAATGCCTAATACAAATTTCAGACGTTTTTATTGAATCATGTATATATACCAATGTATAGTATTTTTAATTATTTTTAATCCGTTTACAACAATTTTGAATATTTAATATCAAATTTTCTACTTCAACTAATAATAATAATGTATTTATGAAATAAAATTTACTAACTTCGACGATTCTCATTATGAACTACTACCTGCATAATTTATTCTTTATAAATAAATAATTGGAAACAATTGATAGCTGTTTAATTTAAGTAGATAAAATTGACTTTAATCACCTCGAAAATGATTGATTATATCTCATGCTTTAATTTTTAAGTCATAAAAACAAAGAAGCTAATGGTTTTACAATCAAATAAAATAAAATACAAACAAACAAATAAATAAATGGTTAAAAAAAAAAAAAATTATAGACAAAAAAGCCGGACACACATCGCACCACGAATATTCTTCGCTCTTCGGGTCAGATACTCTTGGTGGGTGTGTAGATTTTTAAAGAAACGATTAATCATTTCTTCAACAAGACGATTCTAAACGAAGAAAGCTAATAAAATAAAAAATATTATTATTTGTCGTTTTCAACACACCCACCAAGAGTATCTGACCCGAAGAGTGAAGAATATCCGTAGTGTGAAGTATGTCCGGCTTGCTTGTCTATACTTTACTTTATTTATTTTTATCTAATAAATAAATAAAAGGAAAAATAATTAATGAGAAATAAAATGTTAGAAAAATGTCCAAAATTTTTTTTTTACATTTTCAACATTTTTTTGCACCAAAATGTTGCTCATATTATTGATTATCTATATTTAAATTTTCATAAAGTTTGGATCAAAAAATTATGGTTTCCTAGTCTTTTTTGTCAAATTTTGGATAGTTTTTCAAAAAAGAAAATTGAAAAATTGATAAATTCAAAAAATGATCTCTCTTAAGTACCAACTAAAGGCAAATCCGATTTCAAAAATTAGCTGATCGAAACTTTTGGACAAGTTGATCCATATGACAAAGTGTGTACAGAAAAATAATAAACATCATTGTAAAAACACTAACTTCTTCACTTCGTTCAGAATCTAAAAAAAATTATTTAATATTGCCAATATTTTTGCAGAACCACTGGCAATACTTATGAGTTATGTTTGTATTACATTTTTTATTTATTATATATATATAATTTATTAAAAGTTCTATACTTAGTTCATAATTGATGTTTTTGAAATTGTATGAAGGATGTACGTGGATATTTCTAATTGTTGGTAAAATTTTCAAGTTTTTACCCCTATTATTTTTAAAGCAGTGTTAAAAAACTAAAATCAATCGTTTAAAAATTTTGGTTATAACATATTTTACCGTTTTTTATCAATTTTTAGGTACCTTGTTTTTCATGCATTCAGAAAAACTGTTGAGAATTTTGAAAAATAACTTACCAAAAATACAAAATAAATGCAATATGTTATCTAAAAGTTATTTAAAATTTTTGAATCAGTATTTTCACTCGAAAATGTGTCATCATACATAAAAATGAAAAAAAAAATGCACACAGATTTGTAAAACCTATTCATTCTTCACTCCACTTAGAATCTAAGAACAAGTCAAGTCAATATGAAAAAGTTCATAATTTTAAATAAACGATAAATAATTTCTTCGATATAACAATTCTGAATGAAGCTTCAAATACAACAAAGTTATTTTCAATTTTATATTGAGTATGCTTAACAAGGAGGAAGTGGTGTTTTGTAAATTAAAGGTCTTATTTATGGTAAAAAAACTGATAGTTATTGTTCTGTATGATTAACTGAATCTCCAATCAGAGTTGTATTATTGGAGAAATGATTAATCATTTGTTTATAATTCATTGGATTATTTTTCTCAACTTGACTTTTTAATTATAAGAGCTTTAGAACTGAAATTACATCATATGTATCCTATCCAATGATCAATGAATACCAATAGTGCATAGTTGTCCGGTTATTATAATATTTATTTATATTATTTATTAATTAGTTACTTATAATACTTTTCAGTTAAGTACTTTAATTGTTTATTTTTAGTTTTTTCAAGATAATAACTTTCTCAATCTAGTTTTAGGTTATGTACAAGAAAAATGTGCTTGTTTTATGTGAAATATCGATTATAGCAAATTTACTAACTACATTTTTACTAGAGTTTGATTTTAGGTAATATTTGAGTAAATTTACTCATCATGAAATATATAGAGGCGTTAAAGATTAACTATGCTCAAGTGAGGGATTTTTTTAATAATTTTGTTTTAAAACGACTTATACTGATAATGATAATAAATAATAATAATATTAATAATAAATATGATAATAATACAATTATACGCATTATACAACACAAACAACAATAAACATTTTTAATCGTTTTAAAATGAAAAAAAAAATCTTACATTCTACATATAAAAAGTTAGATATTTAGATTTTAAACAATATAAACCATATTATGAAATGCATACTTTTTAATTCTCTTTAATTTATATTTTTTAATTCTTTGAAAGCTTTTCTTATTTAAAATACTTTCATTGTTATTTTCTAGAATTCTGCAAAGTATTTTAAGTAATAGTTGCCAAATGTAATATACGTAAGGATATTAGCCGATTAGCAAATGGTCTGCCTACGCAATAATCATACTTTCATAAGTTTAACTCAATCCTACAACTAATCAAATTACATACGATGTTACAGCTTCATAGAAAATATAATAAAATTGTTAATAATATTATAGATTTCTGGCAAAAACGATGAAAAAACTCAAGAAACTAAAGATTTTGCAATAATGATTTTTTTTTATTTTTCGGAAAACACTTACTGGAATAACAAAATTGACTATAAGTTTCATACAGCTTTTCTATTGATTGCAATTGGGCACATATGGTATTTAAGGAAAAACATATTTAAACATTGTCGAAGATTTTGTAAAGTAGTGAACAACTGTATTAGAACATTTAGAACCGTTGAAAATTGGTTATAATAAAATTTATCTGATATCAAATAATATTCTTTTAATTTTACGATCACAATTTTATCACACTATTCTTACAATAATAAATGTATTGTATATTAATATGAATTATGGTAAGTGAAGTATAAACATAAGTGTATTGGAGAGCATACAGAAGTACAGTACACGACATATACTCATAACAATATTTGTAATGAAATGGGTAAACATGAAAAAAAATAATTATATTATAAGTATACGGTGGGTAAACGTTGAGTAAACGGTGTGTATACGGTGAATGGTGGCAATGGATACATTATTTTAGAACTGAGGATCAAGTAACAAATGTTTGTTTTATTCGTGTATAATGTTTCAAGAGCAACGAAAAAAAAAATTTATTGTACAAGTATTGACTACTTTTTTAACTAAGAGAAAAAAAATTATTGAGATACATTTAAAAAAATTATTGACAAGAAAGCCTGATATACTTCGCACCATAGATATTCTTAGTCCCTGTGGGTAAGATACTTTTAGTGGATGTGTAGAATTTTAAAGAAACGATAAATAATTTCTTCGGTAAGACGATTCTGAACGAAGAAAGTTAATAATAAAAAAAACAATAAAAGTCATAATTTTCAACACACTCACCAAGTAACTGACTCGAAGAGCGAAAAATATCCGCGATGCTAAGTATGCCCGGCTTTCTTAACTATACTTTACTTTACTTTACTTCACTTTTTTTTGTCTAATAAATAAAGAAAAGGAAAAATTAATTAATGAGAAAAAAAAGTCTTAGAAAAATGTGCAAAAATTTTTTTTACATTTCAAATTTTTTTGGAACAGAATAGTTTTTTCATATTATTTTCTATCTATGTTTAAATTTTCATATAAATTGTTTCACAAAATTATGGTTTACGAATCTAATTTGTCGAATTCCGGCTAGTTTTTCCGAAAAAAAATTGAAATTTAAAAAATGACCTCTGTAAAGTATCAACTAGAAACAAAATCGGTTTCAAAAAGTTGCTGATCGAGACTTTTGGACATGTATTTCTATACGAAAAAGTGTTCACAGAAAAAAATAAATATAAAAAAAAAAGTATACTTCGCACCTTGGGTGGAATGCTCTTGACAGGTGTGTTGAATTTTAAAGAAACGATAAATCATTTCTTCAATAGAACGATTCTGAGAAAAACTTTAACTTATACACTATAGTAATTAGGGCTAGGAAAATAATACACTAAAAACTTACAATAAAGGCATTAAAAAGTGCTACAAAAAAATACTTTTATATATAAAAAGCCGGACATACTTCGCACGATGGGTGTACTTCGCACGACGGGTGGTATTCTCTTGACGGGCGTATTAAATTTTAAAGAAACGATAAATCATTTCTTCAGTAAAACGATTCTGAACA
>JAIPRM010000532.1:7918-42544 GCA_025469315.1 Stegophylla sp. TES_Ste_2020
CGGATATAAAAAAAAAGTTGACTAACGATTTTTGAGATTTTTTCAGATCAATTAGACACATATGTCAGTGAGATCATATTAAAATTTCAAGTCTTAATATCAAAAATCAAAAATTTTATTGCATAAACACTAACAAAAAATTAGATATTTCCGAAATTTTCAAAATGCCGTACTTAACTCAAAATTGATCAAATCTTTTTGAAATTTTTATGAAATTTTCTCGTGTTAATTTGTAATAGTCAGTGAAAATTTTAAGTCTCTAGCTGCATTATTTTAGAAGTTATGTCAAAAAGTAATTTTCAGTTTTACAGAAATTTTGGTAATTGCGTATTTTGCCGTTTTTCGTCAATTTTTCGACAGTTTTTCCCCGTTTTTGGATAAAATATTGAGAAATTGGAAAAATGACCTTTTTAAAGTACCATCTGGGTGTGATTCCGGTTCTATAGAGATACTGATTGAAACTTTCGGACAAGTATTTCTTTACGAAAAAGTGTTCACAGAAAGAGAAAAAAAAAAAATAAACATCATTTAAAAATCATAAGCTTCTTCACTTCGTTCAGAATCTAAAATCATTGTAAAAGTTAGCTTTTTCACCACTCAAAATTTAAAATTACAATAATTTATTTTCTGAAATATTTTGGCTAGTGAGACTAATGCATTATCACCATGAATATTCTGCTGTTCAAAAAATCTTAGGCCGAATTTTGATCTATATTTATTTAAAAATAACATAATAAAACATTTTATTTGGAAGTTATAAAAGTTATAATTTAGGTCTTAAATAATAATTTGTTGTGTCTCTAAACTACTCTTATATATTTAATCCTCACAATAATACAATAAAAAATGTTGCTACTCCTAAATAATCACTCTGGAGATGTCGATGATAAATATATATTAATCATTAAAGCCATAACCAATTTTATTATAAAAGTATTTCTGCATTTTTACTAATGTATATGGGTATATATAAGTTTTATGTTACTGTTTATGATATATTACATTTTTTTTACATTATCAATAGGTATTAGGAGATGAGAAAAAAAGACAAGAGTATGATACCTGGGGGTCTACAGGTAACACACAGAATATGGGTGGACCTGGAGGAATGGGAAGTGAACATTTCCAAAATGGATGGAGTTATCAATCAAATGTTGATGCTGAGGAATTATTTAGAAAAATTTTCAACCAAAGTGGTTTTGGAAAAAGTGGATCATTTGAAGAAGACTTTACTGATTCCAAATTTGGATTTGGAGCTGCCGAAGAGGTAATGATTATTTTATATTTACATTTTAAAACTATAATCCATAACATTATGCATTTAGATTGTTGCTAAAATTACATTTGAACAAGCTGCTCGAGGTGTAAATAAAGATTTAAATATAAATGTTGTTGACATTTGTCCAAAATGTCGTGGTTCACGTTGTGAATTAGGATATAAAGCAACAACTTGTACACATTGTAATGGAACTGGGATGGAAACAGTATCAAGAGGTATTAAATTTAATCAGTATTTCATTTAAAATTGTTATATAAACGTCAAATATTTTAGGTCCATTTTTAATGAAATCTACGTGTAGACAATGTCAAGGAACTAGAGTCATTATAAAAAATCCATGCTTAGAATGTCATGGTAAAGGAAGCACTGTACAACGTAAAAAAGTAACAGTACCAGTACCTGCAGGTATATTTTTATTTCAATAATATCAAATCAAAAATTAATGTTATTGATATTAAATGTAAATATTGATTTTATATTAATAATTTCTTTGAAAATTTGAATACAAATGTATTTTTGTTATGATACTATTAGAAATAGTTTTTTAAACCCAAATTTCAATATATTATTAATTTATTTATTTAATATTATATTTTTAATTTTTTATTCAAATACGTCTTGTCAAAAAATAAAAATAAACAATTTGAAGTACAACAATTAAATGTAATAAATCATACATTTTAATCTTTGAATAAATGTTTTATTTTATTTTTATCTCAATATAGTATAATTTTATAATTATTTTAGTAATATCTATTTTAAATAGACTTTAACATTATATTAACACATTAAATATATATTATACAAATATTTTTGTACTAGTGAAATTTTCCATCTGGTTATTTATTTTATATGACATTAATGATATTAATACATGTCAGGCATCACATTATTTTCATATTTTCAAATAGTTGTTAAAAAAAATCAATATTATAAACTGGGTAACATGTGCCATACGTGCTCCTAAATATTAATTTATTGAAACAATTGAACCAGTATATCCAACATGAATACCTTAATTTGTTTAAATTCAAAAGTAATTTAAATATTTTTTGTAAATTGACTTGTTTTCATTAAATTTGAAAATTCTTATAATTTAGATTTTATGGACTTCATATTTTCTAAAATAATATTTTACTTATATTTACTAATTTATGTATAGACATTTGATGTTTTTACCAAGATGTCAAAAATATAATTATGTATATCCCATTAATGTACATTTAATTGTATAAGATAGATGTAATTTATAAATATAATTTTAAAATAATCATGTAATAATTAATTTGTATATTAATATTATGCTCTATATTCTAGGAATTGAAGATGGACAAACTATAAGAATTTTAGTCAACAGAAATGAAGTTTTTGTTACATTTGTTGTTGAAAAATCTGATTACTTTCGCAGAGATGGGCCTGATATTCATACAGATGCTAAAATTTCTGTATCACAAGCATTATTAGGAGGATCTATAAGAGTTAGAGGCATATATGATGATCATACAGTACAGGTAATGTTTAATATTAAGTTGAATAGATTTAAGTTTCAATAAAATTAGTTTAATATAAACAGTATATTTTTAATTTTAATTTATATTAATAGATTACTCCAGGAACAAGTTCACATACAAAAATTCGATTGAGTAAGCAAGGATTAAAAAGAGTCAATTCAAATCAACATGGTGACCATTACGTAAACATTAAAATAGACATACCTAAATCGTTATCAAGTAAACAAGAGGCATTAATTAAAGCATATGCAGAACTCGAAGAAAATACTCCTGGAACAATTAGAAACATAACTTATAAAAAAGATGGTAAATATTAAAAACAAAAATTCTTCAGAATTCATTATCTCTTTTTAAATTATTTAATTATTATTTGTTTTGTACCTAAATATATCAAAGAAGATTTTATATAATTTCTTCATATTTTTACAAAAGTAATATTTATAAAAAACTATAATACAAATATATGTTACTGTTAAAGTCTTAAGTAATTTTAGACACAAAACATTTATTTCAAATGTTTAGGTTAAAATAATATATGTAATTAGTCTACAAATCTTCAGTGAAATAAGAGGTGACATAAGATAATGTAAGTGTCATTAGAGACTATGAGAAAAAGTAGAATGAGAACACAAATAATTTGGTTTTATTATATTTCAATATTTGCTAAAATCCTTTTATACAGTTATTACTTATGAGTTATTAAATTTACTTATGTTATTTACAAAAAAATCTTTTAATAATTTAGAATTTTAATTCTGATAATTTTTTAGAAACTTTTTTTGTAAATATTCTTGTCACTTTTCAACTATTTTAAACACAAAACATTGGTGACAACCTTATAATTTTTACAGTTTAAATGAAATAAAATGGAAAGGAACGGCAGCATCATCTGTTTCCAATGTCTTTCTGATTTAAATTCTTTAAAACACCACTGATTTACTTGATTCAAAGTGAAAGCCATTCAAGTATATATTGCATGATTGATTTATGAAAGCTTGTATAAACTATTGTATTAGTTTGAGTTAAAAGTTTAAAAAATTAGTTTAATCAGTTTTTCAACAGTTATCAATCTTGTTAGCTGTCATTTTCTTTCACAATTTCAACAATGATTTTTTAGGTAAAAAGAGGAAGTCAATAAAATTAGATAATATTTAGAAAAAAATACTACATAATATCAAATTGTATAGTTTAATTTTGTTTATACTATATACTACTAAAGTATTATATGATAAAGTTCAATACTTTAACACTAACATATATTGATATTTAATATATTTATTTCTTTTAGTTTCATAGTCTGGGAATTAATTAAAATATAATATTTTGTTATTGCATTTCTGTATATAAAAATTTCAAAAATTGTTAAATAGTCTGACTCATTTAGATAAAAAAGCTAGTTTCCGAGTCTTTTTAAAATTCTAGTTTTTTCCTAGATATAATATTGTTATGCCAGGTTAAACACAAATTTAAAAAAGTATATGAAAACAAAAATTTTAATCAATAGAAAAAAAGCCTGATGTACTTTGCACCACCACGGATATTCTTTGCTCCTCGCGTCAGATACAATTGGTAAGTGTGAAGAATTTTAAAGAAATGATTAATCATTTCTTTAATACATAAGACAATTCCGAACAGAGAAAGTTAATAATATAAAGAACAATAATAGTCGTTATTTTCAACATACCTACCAAGAGTATCTGACCTAAAGAGTGAAGAATATCTGTGCTGCAAAGTAAATCCGACTTTCTTATTTTTAAAATTTTCTTGGGCTAAAATGTTTCTCATATTATTGTCTATCTATGTTAAAATTTTCATAAATGATGGCTTTCAAGTCTTTTGTCAAATTCTGGAGAGTTCTCCTATAAAAAAATTTAAGAATAGAAAAATTCAAACAATGACCTCTCTAAAGTACCAACTAGAGGCAAACCCTGTTTCAAAAAGTTGCTGATCGAGACTTTTGGACAAGTATTTCTTTACGAAAAAGTATTCACAGGAAAAATAAATAAATGAAAATCATTGTAAAAACACTAGCTTCTTTACTTCGTTCAAAATCTAAAAAAATCTTTAGGTTCAAATATACATCTATATTAATCAAAACGTTTTTTTTTTTTTTTTTTTTTTTAATTAATTTAAACTACGAAATCTAATTTAATTTAATTAGTGATACAGTAGACACAAAATGTATAAAAATCAAATCCCAAGGGAGGGGCCATCTTTTGCCCCCATACATAAAACCGTATCTGACCACTGTTTTAACATACATATGTTAAAAATTTTGTTTTTTTTTTTCTGTACGTGTTTTGGGGTTTTGGCATCCGTTACTACTAAACGTCAATGACATTGAGCATCGCTACCCTCTGCAGCTACATTCACTTCACAAACTCCCCTTACTTGCTTTGCAAGCTCATGTCACGTCTCTCGCACTTCATGCTTGATTCAAATAGATATCAACCCTCCTCTTGCTGTGTAATGTGAGGACAATTCGTCTTTATTACCGGTAATTATCAATAAGCTCTTGAGTAACGAAAGAAATGGTATTTTTTTTTTTTTTTTTTTTTTTTGAGGTCAAAATGATTTCCTTCACTCAGGCAAATATATATTATATTTTCCATATAATGTTATTTTATTATGACCAATGCATTTACCTATATTGCATATATTATATTATCTGGCTAATGGAAATAGACTGCTAGAATATTTAATTTGAATTTGGGACTCAATTTACCACAATTAATTTTTAGATGGGACTCAATTCACCTAAAATTATTAATATGGGACTCAATTTACCAAACCCATCATTTTTTGATCTAATTTTTATGAGAACTTAAACGTAGTTAAACAATAATAATATGAGAAACATTTTGACTGTATATATTCTATTTGCTAATTTTTCCAAATTTCATCAAATGCAATTATATTTTGAATATTACGTGGTATTCAAGTATTTAAAAATGTTCACCTAATTTTTAAAATGATGTATTTTAAAAAAATAATAGTAATAATAAATATTTTAATGAAATTTATTCTACTACCTATAATGAGTTAATATTCACTTTTAAAATTGTTTTGTATTAATTTATAATATGTTAATAATTTCATTATGCATATATTTCAGTATATAAATTATATTGCTGATTCAAAAAACAAATTACTAAAACCAATAATTTCTTATATCACTCATATCTCAAATAATGTCCATGTACAAAGTTTTATACCTTTAGACTTTTTAATTGTTAAATATTTTTCAAATACAAATTAAATTCTAATATAAAATGAGTTGCTCTTTGTTTTTAGGATCATCAGCTGAACAAACACAATCAACCCAAACAGCTGATGAAGGGATTTTTTCAAAAATAAAGAAAGCGTTATTGGGCTAACTTTTGATTTAATTTATTTGAAATAATCCAGATTTCCGATTCAAAATACAAAGTAACTAGTATAATTTTATATTATTACTATTATCTTTAAAAATAAAGAAATCTTATTTAAATAACCCAGTCTATGAAAAAAAAGAAATTAATTTCAATTTTTTTCAATATTTGTTTTTCATAATGAAATCATACATGACCACCTTTCATGTTAATTACTAATAACCTTATGTTTTATCTTTTTACAGGTAGTAAATTATTTGATCAAGAATCTTCTAAAGAAAAAATATTAGGTAATTTACGATCAATACTAAAAAATGAAAATTAGTAAAAAACATACTGCAAAAAAGTATATTTTATTACATTGTCGCCATATGATTTTGTCGCTTGATTTTTCAACATTACACATTATTGATATGATTTATTGTAATCAAATTATGTGTATAGCATTCAGTTTTTTGACTTGTATGTAAAGATTATAAAGTAGATATTATTTGTTAATATATTCATAAACATTATGACAATTATTATTTTTTTATTGTTTTTATTAAATTAGGAAACTACAGTAAAATATTTTTAAGTCAGTTAATCAAATAAACAATAGATAATTTTATTAGAATAATCACTTGTATCTACTCGTATGTATTTTATTGTATTCATTAAAAATTTATTCATATCAGACAGACACAGAAATAAATATAGGTAACTTTAGTTGAATACAAATTTTAATTAATTTATACAGTTTATGTTAACTATAATGAATATATCCAAAAATAACTGTGTGATATGACAAATCTAGTTTCTTTTACTTGATACATTTTATTTGTATGGTATTTGGTTCATTCATAAGTGTATATAATGTCAGTCAACTAACAAAATTTTTACATTTTATTCCAGTCTGATAGCATTTTGCCATTTTTGGTTTTAATTTTTGGGGTCAATAATTGTTTAGTGTCATACTAGGTACAGACTGAAGGGCTAAGTCCCCTAAATAAATTTTTAGCAGCTCCTCCCCCCTTAAAAAAAAAAAAAAATATATATATATATTTTAAATAAAATAATATAGTTTTGATTCATTTACACATATGATAAATGAAAAAGGTTTGGAAGAAGAAAAATGTCATAATAAAATAATTTTTTTTATGAACAGTGTAACAAGATATATTAAATCAATTTTCTGAAACCTAGTGTTGGCTTAAATTCTAGTGCAAAAAAATATATTTTATCAATTATAATATACTTAATCACAATGGGGTGTAAATGTTTCCTCAATTTTTCTTGTTAAGTAAAAAAATAATATGTACTATTAGATTCTAAATGAAGAAAAAAGCTAGTTATTTTTTAAAAGTTTATATTTTTATATTTTCTCCTGGAAACACTTTTTGTATGGAAATATCAGTCCAATAGTGTCATACAGTAACTTTTTAGATTACAAATAACACCTAAATGGTACTTTTAAGAGACAATTTTTCAATATTCTCAATACTTTCTCTGAGCCTATGAAAAAAACTACCACAAAAAGATTAAAAAATAAAAATAAAATAAAATATGCCATAACATGAACTTTTATAAAATTAATTTTATTTTTTTAACATAACTTTTAAAATAATGGAACTAATAACTTGAATCTTTTACTAAGTTCTAAAATTAGTCACGTGCATATTTCGTGTCAATTCCAAAAAGATTTCACTAATTTCAAGCTAAGCATAAGACTTTGAAAATATTGGAAATTTATTGTTTTAAATTCTGAGCGATGTGAAGAAGCTAGTGTTTTTACAATGATGTTTTTTTTTCTGTGTACAACTTTTCGTATAGAAATACTTGTCCAAAAGTTTCGATCAATAACTTTTTGAAACCAGATTTGCCTCTAGATTGTACTTTAGAGAGGTCGTTTTTTGAATTTTTCAATTCTTCAATTTTTTTTTTGGAAAAAACTACCCAAAATTTGACAAAAACGACTCGGAAACCATCATTTTTTGATCCAAATTTTATGAAAATTTAAACATAGATAAAAAAATTCTATAAAAAAGATTTTGGCACAAGAAAATTTTAAAAATGTGAAAAAAAATTTTGGATATTTTTCAAAAATTTTTTTTTTCTTATATTATTAACTTCCTTTGTTCAGAATCGTTTTACTGAAGAAATGATTTATCGTATCTTTAAAATTTAATACGCTTGTCAAGAGAATACCACCCGTCGTGCGAAGTAAGTCCGGCTTTTTTTGTAAATTTTTCTTTCGTAAATTATTGTTTATGTTCTTATTAATTATTCTGTTATTGTATAACAACGTAATGCTAAACATACTTAATATTATAATACTGACAACTATAATTGTAGATTAACTGGAGCTTCGTCCAGAAACATTTTATTGAGTATTCAACCCATTGAGGAAAGTTCCTTGCCTTTTTTCTTTGTAAATAGACTAATGTCATTCAAAAATGCAAAAGAAAGAGAAAGAGGATATCATAATTTAAACTTAACAAACAGGACTTAAGCCTCTCCCCCCCCCCCAAATTCAACTTTTACTCGAGTTTTTGAGATGAAAGCAAATACTGTAAATGATACTGCGAAATACCTTTACAAAATTTCCCTTTAAGATTTGATCAATTTTAAGTTAAGTACAGCATTTGAAAATTTTTCATTTTTTGTTAGTTTTTATGTAATAAAATTTTTCATTTTTGATATTGAGACTTGAAAATTTAATATAATCTCACTGGTTTAATTGACCTGAAAAAATCTCGAAAATCGTAAGTTGACTTATTTCTTTATAACAGTTTGAAGTTAGAATTTCTACGAAATTCGTTAGTTTTACTTAAAATTACATACTCTAATAAACTTCAAAGAAAATTGGCTCGACGGATTTTTTTTGACACTTGATGCCTAGATAGAGAATTTCATTGCGAATATTTTAGTGTAATAAAATTTTGAGCAAACAAAGAATTAAATATTTTACAAGGGTTTGACTGAAAAAAAATAAAAGCAAGAAAGCCGGACATACTTCACACCATTGATATTCTTCGCTCCTCGGGTCAGATACTCGTAGTGGGTTTGTGGAATTTTAAAGAAACGATAAATCATTTCTTCAATAAGATTCTGAACGAAAGAAGTTAATAATATGAAGAACAATAATGGTCATAATTTTCAACACACTTACCAAGAGTATCTCACCCGAAGAGCGAAGTATGTGTGGCTTTCTTGCTTTCATTTTACTTTACTTTAATTTTTTTTTTTATCTAATAAATAAAGGAAAAAATATTTAATGAGAAGAAAAATTTCCAAAATTTTTTTTTCACATTTTCAAAATTTTCTTGCGCCAAAATCTTTCTTGTATTTTTGTCTATCAATATTTAAATTTTCATAAAGTTTAGATTAAAAAATTATGGTTTCTGAGTATTTTTCGTCAAATTTTGGATGGTTTTAATAAAAAAAAAAAAATGAAGAATTGAGAAATTCAAAAAATGACCTCTCTAAAATACCAACTAGAGGCAAATCCGGTTTCAAAAAATTGCTGGTCAAGACTTTCGGACAAGTATTTCCACGCGAAAAAGTGTTTACAGAAAAAATAATTAAACATAATTTTAAAAACACTAGCTTCTCCACTTCGTTCAGAAACTAAAATCGAAGAAAGTGCGGACAAGGGTAGTAATGTTTTTCGTTTATCTTATCTTTTGTATTTTTCAACGCTATTAAATACGATATAATTTCTGCCACGAGAGATCGCTAGTCCGTCTTCAATGCAATTCGATCTCGCAGAACTATTTTTCCTCGAATAATTGTTTTAATTATTTATAGACTATGGCAATTGTATTTACAGAGTGATTCGTGTTTACATATTTATTAATAAATAGTTACACATTATTCAGTTTCAGTGTGTATAATAATATTATAATATTCACCTAGAAAATTATTTTATGTATTTAACTATCGAGCTTTGACGATGCTCATATTTAGCCATTTAGGCATATAGGTAATACATAATTTAGGTGCATATAAAACGTCTCGTCATCACACTAATGATTCAAGAATTTCACTTAATCTGTATAGTTTATAATATTTGTACGACGCTTGTCATGTTTATGGTGGACCATGCGTAAGAATGTACACGCTTTTTATATTATTAACTTCCTTTGTTCAGAATCGTATTATTGAAAAAATGATTTATCTTCTCTTTAAAATTCAATACACCCGTCAAGTTTATCCCACCCGAGGTGCGAAGAACTCCCCAACGAGCGAAGTAAACTATCTTTTTTTCTCTTTCAGTAAACGTTTTCTTGTATAGAAATACTTGTTCAAAAGTTTCGATCAGTATCTTTATAGATCAGATTATCAGAAATCACACCCAGATGGTCATTTTTCAAATTTCTCAATACTTTTTCTAAAAACGTAGGAAATCTCTCGAAAAATTGACAAAAAATGGCAAAATATGCAATTACCAGAATTTCCATAAAATTGAAAATTGCTTTTTAACATAACTTCAAAATTAATGCTGCTAGAAACTAGAAACTCGTGATTATTTTTAGTAGTTGGTAAAATTGTCAAGTTCCTAGCTAAATTAATTTTGATGTTCTGTAAAAAACATATTTAACTTTTATGAAAATCTCGTTAATAACAAATTTTACTGGTTTTTGTCAATTTTTCGACAAATTTTCTTCGTTCTTGAAAAAAGTTTTAAGAAATTTGAAAATGACTTCTTTAAAGTTCCATTTGGGTGTGATTTCTGATCTATGAAGAACTGATCGAAACTTTTGAACACGTATTCCTATACTAAATACCGTTTACAGAAAGAGAAAAAAAATAAACATCATTGTAAAAACACTATCTAGCTTTTTGTACGTAGTCCTCAATGAGTGTGGTGCAAGAACTCACTATGTGCGTACATTTGGACTACAGATGACCTGTCTAGCTCTTGTTAAAGTATAAATACAAAGTACAATTAGTACAAATATCATGTGACAGTGACAGTCCGGAGTCCCCTGTCTATATTAATTACATTCTTAAAGGAAACAATAGGGTTGCTTTTATAGCAATAACGAAACCGGATCTTGCCACATCAGCTAGAATTAATATAACTAATAATATATTATTAAAAAAGTAAAAAAGTAGAGTGTAGACAAGAAAGCCGGACATACTCCGTACCACGGGTATTCTTCGCTCCTCAGGTCAGATATTCTTGGTGCCTGGTGGATGTGTTGAATTTTAAAGACACGATAAATCATTTCCTCAGTAATACCATTCGGAGCAAAGGAAGTTAATAAGATAAAAAACAATAATAGTCGTAATTTTGAACACATCCTCTAAGAGCATCTAAGCCGAGGAGAGAAAAATACTCGAGGTGCGACGTCCGGCTTTCTAATCTTTACTTTACATTAGTATACTGTACTTTACGGCCGTAACTGGAACAAATTTTCGGAGGGGTAGACATAGGCACAATTAGAGAGGGCTTGAGGAGGCTAAGCTCCAGACAATATTAAAGAATTAGGTTCAACATTTTCAGTCACAATATCAAAATTTTTTTATTGGAGGGAGGGGATTTTGACTCCTCAACCTTTAAAAACTTTCTACATTTACGTCTCCCAGTGATACCGGACTTAGGGACACCGGACTTCTCTTAAAATAATATTCTAAAATTTGTTTCTCAATTATTTTGTTATTTATCTTCTGCTTTAGTGTTTCTTGTCGTATGAGTAAATACAACTCAGCCCTCAGCACTTCAATAAAAATAGGTGGGGAAGAGTATCTTAAAAAATTAAGTCGCTTAGAAATATTGAATGACAATTTTTATGCAAATAAGCTATTTACTGTTTAGTTATAAATCTATGATTTTACATTATTGAATAAACCATACAAAATTAAAATATATTTTTACAATGCGTTCCAAATTTATTCATAACATATCCTGTACATAGGTTTTTTGCCTATTTTTATTTCAATGTAAATTCTTGCTTAGTTTACAAATCTATAAAATATTAAAAGACAATTTATAATAAAATTATAGTGTATTATTATATCGTTAAATGCACCTATCAAATATTAAATGCTACAATATGTATTTAAAGTATTTAAAATTTAAATATAAAAATGAAAAATATAAAAATCTGATGTCTTGTGTTAATAAAAATTTTGCATTATATTTGTAATAAATAAAAAAAAATTCTTTTTTGCTGCGCTTATAATTTAATATACAAATTTTGAAGTGATTTGGAGAATATACATATTAATTAATTAAACTAATCTTTCATTTGACATAATATTAGCTCTCATAAATTTTAAGACATACGTATGTATAGTCTGTATGTTGCACTGGACAATGGTATTGTAACTAATATTTTTAAAAGTTAGAAAGTTTCAGAAAACACTTTTCAAATAAACCTAAAAAATTCAACAAATAACTGATTTTGATGTTATTTGATAAATCATATTTTTATTGTGTTTGGTAGAATTTTTATCACTGACAAACATTTCATAATCAGAAACATAATTTTTAGCTAAAGGCTCAAACAGTGAGTAACTTGAAAATGTTCACTAACATGCTGTAATTACGATATCTATAGCTTTTAATATATCATATTCAGACGAATGATATTTAATTTTAGATTCTAAGCGATAGCGAGCAATGTATTGGTTTTACAAATCTGTGTTTTTTTTTTTTTTTACTTTTTTTTTCTTATGTATAGAAACACTTTTTCTAATAGAGATAGTGGTCCAAAAGTTTCGATCAGTTACTCTATAGATCGGAAATGTAGTCTAGTTGGTACTTTTAAATAGAATATAATTAAACATATATGTCAGTGAGATCATATGAAATTTTCAAGTCTTATTATCAAGAGTCAAAAACTGTATTACATAAAAACTAACAAAAAACGAAAAATTTCCAAAATTTCCATAATGCTGTACTTAACTCAAAATTGATCAAATTTTTTTGAAATTTTTATGAAATGTGCTCGGAACCATTTTTTAGTAGTTGGTGAAAGATTCAAGTTTCTAGTTGCATTATTTTTGAAGTTATATTTTTATCTTTTATAAAGATCACGAATTAAAAAAACTTCGAAGTTTCTTTAAATGAATATTGATGATCAACAAATACAAGATCAAAGTACACACCTTTTTTTTTTCTAATTTTCTAATTGTGGGTTTTCATTCATAGTTATCTATCTTAAATTTTACCAATTGTATATGTCCTGTGAATTTTATTGTGCAGTTTGACATTTTTTTATTACTTAAGTAGTAGGTACCAAAGAAAAATGGCAAGTGGATAGGACACTTTTGTTGAATACATGAATTCTTTAAATATCTGTCTCCTGTCTACCACTGTTGTCTACAGCAGCATGTTCCAAACTTTTTCTCAGCCGGACCCCCTCGAGTTAATAAAAATGATCGCGGACCCCTTAATAATAACAAACGTTAAAAACAATAATATTATCGGTTGTTTGACCGACGCGATCAGTATGTCTCTAATCTTATTGCTTTTCTACGATTACTATTTTAATACTGTATTTATTATCTACAGTATTTTCCATGTAATACAAATATAACATCACTACATCAGTATTTATGCTTTAAAGGTAAGTACTTTGTGTATTTTTAATTTACTTTCGCGGATCCCCTCCCATTAGCGTACTTAGGAAAAAATATTTGGGGTGCTAAAATATCTATTTATTAATTTAGCCCCCATAAAGTACATTAATCTCAATCAATTTTTAAAAAACTCTGGGAGGCTATGACTGGTTTTGGGGAGCTTAGCCCCCCCCGGTATACGTACGGACACCTAGAGGTCCGCGGACCACAGTTTGGAAAACGCTGTAAATTTCTACAGTAAAAGGGCATGGCATTTTCTATATTGAACGTGTTCAATTTTTAAGTGAACGTTCCGAATTCTACACAAATCTACTTCCAAATAAACATATAGCAAAATAAAATATAAATTATCAGAAACAAATTTTTCCGTGTTTCGTGGTCTTCAAGTATTTTCTCGCCTCCCCAGAAATTTTGTCACGGGAAGAGGTTTAATTTAAGCCACTTCACGTCAACACTTCTGACTACAAAACGTCCTCTAAAATTATTTCACACCTGATCCTCAAAATCGTAGTTGCGGCACTGATGACGAATGAACATTTTAATTCGTAGTGGGTGTTAATTTCATTTATATATTAAAATTTATAATACCTACATTTTTTAGAGAAAAATATTTCAAATAATAGGTTAGAAGTTCTAATTTTATGTCCTAACTTAGTACTTCGAAATATTCATTAAATGTTAAATTTTTTTTTTCTTAACTTCCAATCAGTGTTGCTTTAGTACAGCAAGTTTTCAATATTTCGAAAGTATTATAAGATATACATATACCTATAAATAATTATAATAGGTATACCTACTATTATATGAATAAATAAACATTGAAGAAAAAATACGAAAAGCAATGATAAGTTATTATTAATATAATTAGTTTAATATTAAATAAAAACTTGAAAATACAAATTATTATTGAATATCTTCTTTCCTCTACTTCTAAATTCTAATTTCGCCCCCTCCTTGAACTTTATGTATAACCGTCAGTCGTCACTGATAGAAATACTTGTCCTAAAGTCTCGATCAGCAAGTTTTTGAAACTAGATTTGCCTCTAGATGGTATTTTAGAGAGTTCATTTTTAGGATTTCTCAGTTCTTCAATTTTCTTTATGAAAAAAACTCGGAAACCATCATTTTTTGATCCAAACTTTGTGAAAATTTAAAAATAGACAATAATATAAAAAACATTTTGCCGCAAGAAAATTTTGAAAATGTGAAAAAAATTTTTTAAATAATGAAAAAAAAATTTGAAAAAATCTCTATTATTTTTTTTTCTTATTATAATTTTATTATTTTTTGTACAAAATAACTCTTTTATTATCTATGGTTATATCATTACTAGAAATAAGTAGTGCAATCTAGCGGAGTATGATCACATAGCTATCAAAATATGAAACACCTGATAGATGCACCTTGCGATTACTCGATTATCATTTATCAGTAATTAGTTTATAGGTAGGTATACATTTATGTACATAAAAATTTTTATAACTTAATAATAACATTTTGAAGTTACTTAATTTTGTTATTTGTTATTTTTAAATTAAAAATGCGTTTCGAGTTTAGAAGCAACTCACCATTTGAATTTTATAGTCGTGAGACACCCTAGAATATTTGTTCTTTTTCAAATTGTCTTTTGTTTAAAAATTTTCAGTTAAATATTTATTGTAAAACTATTTTGGAAATAGGAAACAAATTTCTATTTTCATATACTCCATTACCAATATTATGACCTTCATATTCTTAAAGGTATGATTTGTTTTATTTTACGTACTATTGACCTAGTTTTAAAGTATCTTCTAGTAGGTATACCTATTCTGATAAGTATTGCCATTCTTGCCCAATGATCAGTAATACTAACCTACATAACTCTTACCTAACTTACATGACCTTATTTCAAAATATTTTTATTTTTCATTATTATATGTAGGCACTCATTTAAATTAATATTGAATTTTGTGCCTATAAAATATATCTAGGTGGCTATAACATTTTATTTTGTTGATGTTATTAGCCTATTTGATATTATTACATGAATACTACACTTGTCTACATCAATTCATGTATCATACACATTGGTCTTAAAATAAATTAAAATAAACACATTTATTGGAGTCATTAAAATAACAATTATTTTATTGTTTAGGAATAGTTACTGATTATATTTTATGTCATAATTTAATGTCATTTAGGTACATGCTTATAAATAATATAATATAAATTAATGAGAATATTTTACATTTACATTTACACTTCTATTATTATTATACTTTTTAAACTAATTACTTAGTTGTTTATACCTAATATTATGATGTAAAGAATATTTAGCCTACAGAAAGTATTGTAGAAATATATATATATATATATATATATATAGGTATAGGTATATAAAATATATAAAAAACTGTTACATATTACCTATTTGAATTAAATCAATCTCTCATATTTTGAAAACCTATGATGTTTCTGGATGATATAAATGTATAATGTAGGTAACTGTATAAAGATTTTTCTCTGAGCCTCTTCTTTTTTATTAAAAACTTACAAAAAATATCTTAATATAGGAAATTATTTTAGTCACAAAATTACTGTAATAAGAGTTGAACAATAAGTTATTTTAATTTAAATAATACTTACCAATCCCTAGAACATGTGTATGTGTGTGTGTTTTATATTAATGAAATAGGCAATACTTTTTTTTGGAAAAATAATGATTGGTTTTTTTTTCTTTCAATTTTTAGGATAAGTAACATTCTATTTTATTTGTTATTAAAATTAATCCATAAATATTGTTTTTATTAATTTTATTTATTAATTTGTTTAAAAAAATATATTATTCATTTAAATTAATTAAAATATAGGTACTGATATGAAAAATACTTACCTAAAATAATATTTTATTGAAAATACAAATTAAATTATTTAAAATAGTGAGGTATATAGAAAATTTAGTTATTTTCTATGTATAAAAATTAAAAATATAAGTAGTGTTTTTTTTCACTTGAAAAGTAAAAAAAAAAATGTATGTATAAAATAATTTAAAAGTTGAGGTAAAATTATATATATATATATATATATTTATAATACATTATGAAAGTACATAATACAATAAATTATTATGAAGAGTGAAATCATTTTGCTTATAATATTTTTAGGATATTTAACATATATTTTTGATTTTAACTAATCAAAACATTAATTTTATTTTAGAATCAATTAAAACATATTTAAATTCATATGGTGAACTTATTTCGTTGACATTCAGTTGAATTTTTAATGTAAAAACCATGTCTGAAGTAGTTTCATATTCACCTGTGAAAAGTGAATTTGACGTATCATCTGGAAACAATGACGATAATTCAAACAATAATTTTGGAGAAAATGTTGATATTGAAAATGATCAAGCCAATTTAGGGAATAGTTTACATTCTAATGGTGATACGGTCTCAGACTGTGGAACTTCGATTCATCGATGTGATAGATGTGATAACTATGAAACTCTAAATGAAAAAAATTTGATATCACATTTAGCAACTTGTCAAGGAACAGAAAGCAATAATGAAAATGATCTACCAATAAATCGTAAATTATTTGAATGTGATATATGTAATATGAAATTTTCTAATGGTGCTAATATGAGAAGACATAAAATGAGACATACTGGAGTTAAACCTTATGAATGTAAAATTTGTCAAAAACGTTTCTTTAGAAAAGATCATTTAGCTGAGCATTTTACAACACATACAAAATCTTTACCATTTCACTGCCCAATTTGCAACAGAGGATTTCAACGTCAAATTGCAATGAGAGCACATTTCCAAAATGAACATGTGGGCCAACATGATATGGTTAAATCATGCCCATTATGTAACTTTAGAGCTAATTCAATGAAAAGTTTGAGAGTCCATTTTTTTAACAGGTAAATTATTTACAAATATTAAATTAAGTTAAATTTTTAAAATTCAGAAAAATTAATTTTTATTATGAGTGAACAGAATTTTTTTTTTTTTTATATATTTTTGATGACATTTAATAAAGAAGGACTACCTATTCCGAATTTTCATGTTGATTATCTAAAATCTATTCTGTAAAGGTGTTATCATTAAAATTTGTAGAAAAAAAAAACTAAATGCACAACGCTGCTATTTATTTAATGAAATCAGTTTTGATACAATTCCAGAAATGATTATTCTTTGAATTCAACATTTGTATCTGAATTTTCACTCAACATTTTTCATTATTTTGTATCATAAGTATAGTTTATACAGAAAAAAAAAACTAATTATTTTGAAGTATCAGTCTACCATGTTAAAGAAATCTAACCTGCCCAAAATCGGTTAAAATGGGTAAGGAGTAAAGTACTTATTTTATTAAAGTGTAGACTATCTTACCAAGCTAAACTAAGTAACTCAAAAGTTTTATTGGGGCTGGTCATTATCATAGTAAATAAGGAATTTTGAATATTTGTGATTTTTTCCATATCTTTTATACTAAGTTTTAATTACAAATTTTGTGGATATTTTATTATATAAGAAGAAAATAGAAGCTCAAATATAAGTTATTCTAGTGATTTTATACAATTAAAACTAATAAATTGTTTGTAAATTATTTTAAATAATCAATAAATATTACAAATTTCAGACATGGTATCGATCTTGATAATCCGGGTATTATTAATTCGACTTCAACAAATCATGTATCTATTGATTTTAATAGTGGAAATGTAAGTACTAGTGGAGCTTGTAGTGACAGTGGAGATTCAATTAGCGGAAGTCGTTCTGAAAGTAATGCTACACCGCCAATGCATTTTCTTACACCTCATGTTGAAATATCAATGGCAGAACCTACTCCTACAGAAAGTTCATCTTTTTCTTCTTCTCAGGTAAATATGTTTTAAATAATGTAATGATTTGATTGAATAATATTGGTATTATATAAGTTTATCATGCTATACCTTAAAACTCAAAATATACTAAATAATAATAAAAAATGTTTAACGTATATATCTATAGCTTTAAAATTTATCTTCAAATATGACTTTAAAATATAAAAATACTTTTTTCAGTCTATAATTATTAACTAAAAATACAAAATTACTTACTACCTAATAGTTATTAAAAAGTATCAAAAAAATGAAAATAAAATTTAGTTTAGATGTTGACAAAAACTAGTAAAAAAGATAGGCATTTTATTTATTTATTGTATAACTGAACTATAAATTAAAACTTGCTTTTGTTGTTAATTTGAAAATTCTCTATTACTGGTGTGAACATATAAATATTATTTATTGTTGTTGTATCAGCTAGCATAAACAGAAAAACTGTATCCTATATTTGTATCTATGAGCAAATTTTGAAAATAGAACTGTAAATATTAAAACCTATTTAATATATTTATGAAATCAATTGTTTTTAACTTGTTAATTTTTCACTAATAAATGATTTTAAAATTTTATGTGGGTTTATAAAAATTTTATCCATTAAAAATATTTAAATTTTAAATTTTATATTCTCTTTACATTTTTATTTTTAGTCAACTTAATAAAATAGATTTTGTAATTATATACAACTCAGCTATATTAGAATAATTATGTAAATACAAAAAATCCCATACTTCATATTAATAATTATTAATTTTCCTTATAAAAATCATTGTTTATTTTTACTAAAAACAAACACATCTTTAATAAAAAGTTTAATTTACATTATCTTCTGTAGGTATAATATATTTGTGATATAACTGAATTTAAATAATAAAATGTTAACATTTTTAGGTTCTAAACTGAGCAAAGAAGCTAGTATTTTTACAATAATGTTTATTTATTTATTATTATTTTCTTTTTTTCTGTGAACACTTTGGTATTGAAATACTTGTCCAAAGTTTTGCTCAGTAATTTTTTGAATTAAAATTCTGCTTTTTTAGATGGTACTTTTATGAGGTCTTTTTTCAAAATGTTCAATCATTTTTCAAAAATTTGGTAAACCGTCTAAAATTTGACAAAATTGCCTTCAAGACTATTTTTTGTTAACAAACTTTATGAAAAATCAAGTATAGATAAGCAATATATGAAAAATATTTTGGTGAAAGAAAAGTTTTGATATATTAAAATTTTTTGTAATTTTAGATACTAAACAAAATGAAGAAGCTAGTGTTTTTACAATGATGTTGATTTTTTTTATATTTTTTCTGTGAACACTTTTTTGTATAGAAATACTTGTCCAAGTCTTTATCAGAAACTTTTTAAAACCGGAATTTTAGAGAGGTCATTTTTTGAATTTCTTAATTCTTCATTTTTTTGGAGGGGGGGGACTATCCAAAATTTGACAAAAAGACTTGGAAACTATCACTTTTTGATCCAAATTTTATCAAAATTTAAGTATAGACAGACAGAAATAAGAGAAACATTTTGGCGCAAGAAAATTTTGTAAGTGTAAAAAAAAAATTTAGACATTTTTAACGCTTTATTTTCTCATTAAATTTTTTTTCCATTCTTTATTTATTAAATAAAATTAAGTAAAGACAAGAACATACTTTGCACCATGGATATTCTTCGTTTTTCAGGTCAGATACTTTTGGTAAGTGTGTTGAAAATGATGTCTATTATTGTTTTTTATGTTATTAATTTTCTTCATTCAGAATGGTCTTATTGAAGAAATAATTTATCGTTTCTTCAAAATTCTTAAATCCCACCAACAATATCTGACCTGAGGAGTGAAGAATTCCCATGATGCAAAATATGTCTAACATCTTGTCTGTATTTTTTTTTTTTTTTTTGTGAAAATTTTCTTAAATAAACTAAAGCTCTGCTCATAATTATTTTATCGAAGAAATGATTTGTCATTTCTTTAAAATTTTATATACCAAATCCAATCCGAGGATCAAAAAATACCTATGTTGAGAAGTATGTCCAGTTTTTTTTTTAAATAATAATTGTTTATGAAGCAGGGTGTAAGCAGATCCCATGTAAAATAATTTAATAAAAAATTTAGATTCTTAATATATCTATTATTTCCTTGATTTTTTTAAATAATTATTTTTATAAGCCCTGTGTTATACATTAAATTTGATTTCATGGTTACTTTCAATAAATTTTTTTATATTATTATTATTTAATTTATTGTTTCAATATTTTCTAAAACTATTATTTTTACAAAAATAGTAATAATTATAAAAAATCCGAACATATGTACTTCGCTTCATGTGTATTCTTGGCTCCTCGGTATACTCTTGGTGGTTGTGTTGAATTATAAGGAAACAATTTATCATTTCATCAATAATATGATTCTAAGCAAATTATGTTAATGATAAATTATAAAGAACAATAATAGTTATTATTTTTAACACTCTCGCCAAAAGTATCTGACCCGAGGAGTGAAAAATACCCATTGTGCGATGTATATCCGGCTTCCTTGTTTATACTTTACATATCATTTAAACAATAATTAATGATAAGGGAAAAAAGGCAATTTAAAATAAAATAAAAAAATTCATGGGAAAAAAGTGTTGGAAAAAAATTTTTAAATTTATTTTCATATTTCAAAATTTTCTTGCACTAAAATACTTCTCATATACAGTAGAACTCCGATTATCCGAACGCCAATCATCCGGACGTCCAATTAACCGGACGAGAAAAAAATTGAATAGGTATATTATATTATTCTTAATAATGCTTTATTATAATAAATATAATATAATTAATTATTATAAATAATGTGCCAAATCAGCTTTTTTTTGGTTTTAAAATATGTCACATATTATAATTAAGGCTTATTTTGTTCCAGTTAAATATATAATACAATTATTTGTTTATGGTTACGAATTTTAAATTATATTGCACACATACATACAATAATAAATACATAATAATAATACATAATAAATACATACATACAATATATTCATACAATTATATAACTTTTGATATATCATACGTCAATCATCCGGATATTTGCTTATCCGGACCACCCTTGACATTAATTAGTCCGGATAATCGGAATTCTACTGTATTGTCTATCTATTTTTAAATTTTCATAAAGTTTTGATTGAGAAAAGATGGTTTCTGAGTCTTTTGTTATTATTTGGGTAGTTTTTCTAATTTTAGAGAAAACAGTTGGAATTTAGATAAATGATCTCTTTAAAGTACTATCTAGAAGCAAATTCGGTTTAAAAAGTTGATGGTCAAAACTTTTGGACATATTAAATTTTCATATGAAAAAGTGTTTACTAAACAATAAAAAATAAACGTCGTTATAAAAACACCAACTTTTTCACTTTGCTCAGAATCTAAAATAACATTTTTACAAAAGTATGATTTTCAATAGATTCAACGTTTAGAAATATACTGTTTAACAATTAATTATTAGCATATGGCTCCGGCATAAATATTAAAGACATAATTTAACAATAGGTAATAAGGGCTAATACAACTAGTGAACTTATGTTGAGGTTAACATAAAAATAAATAAATAAATAATAAATAATAAAGGATTAAAATAAAGTATTAATGAAATATTACAACAGAATAGAAAAATTAATTTGATAACAGAATTGGTAATGTATGATTCTTTCCTATTTCCGATTTGGCTTGAACTGTGTCACAGGCGCACATCTAAATTTTCCATCCTCTTGATGGCTTCATCGCTTGTTGAGTGGATTTCCTCGAAACCTCTCGCGTATTTTATTATTGGGCATTCATTTACTATTTGCCTGATGATAGTTTTGTATTTGTCCACATCCACATAAAGAAGATTCCACCATTCCACATTTGTGTGGTTGGAAGTTACATTTGTTTAACAATATCAAATTTGTTTAACAATATCAAATTTGGACATATTCTGATTACTTTGATAAAATGAAATAGAAATGGTAGTGGTTTTTGTTCTTGCAGTATTGTGTTTTCTAGGGAAAAAGATCTTACACTTTCATAAAATTTAATAACATTAGTTTCTCTTTCAATTTTTTTAAACATTTTGTTTGTTTACAATAACAGTACCTAACTTGGCCTCTGAAATCTCTGAAAAATATTCACGTTTAATTTGAATAGTATGACATGATATGTTTAAACATTCATTGATAAAAAAAAGCCAACATACTTCGCACCATGGGTATTCTTTGTATCTCTGATGTGATACTCTTGGAGACTATATTGAATTAAAAAAAAATTTTCAATTTTTTTTGATTTCATTTTTTCAACAAAATGATTCTTAGTGGAGTTCCAGTTAATGTACAGTAATAATTGTCTGTATTATATTCAGTATGTTTAATTGTTATTATTTAATAACACAATATTCCATTTCCATTTCATTATTCGTGTAAATAATCAATTTTGTATAATTTGTTAAGTTATAATTAGTACTAGTATCACATTAAGTGGTCCAAATTTGACCAGAATAATAATATTATTTAATTTTTGTATGTTTATATACTGTTCTTTCATCTACTGGTAAATATGCATTGAACTTAAAATTATTTTGTTACATAAAATATTTACAAAAAAAGAAAATTAATTTTTTTTTGTATTTTCCTAAATCTAATAAATTTTCTATGAATAATTTCAAATTACATTAAAATATTAACATCATAATAAAATAATAATGTGACTCTAATTATCTAAAATTGACATTAATTAACTGTAATATAAGTAGTATTTATATATATTGTGTCGCCTTTGTTCAGTAACGGTAGAAAATAAGTTCTAAAAACTTGATTTTTTGTTTAGGTTACATATCCTGTACTGTTTGCTTATGTGGCCAACACTATACCACTAAACCAGTGGTTCTAAACTGGTGTATTGTGTATTACTGTTGGGTGTATTGTCTTAAAACAATTGTTTATATTTTAAAGTTTAAACTATAAACTTCATACTGTAAAGCCGGGTTCACACTACACTGTGTCGTGCTGTGTTCAGTGAAAATATTAAAAGCACAAACTTAACTGCTATAGAAATAGAAGATTAGCTTCTAATCTCACGAAATACAACTTTAAAATCTTTTTTTCAAATGTCTCAAATCAAGTTGTTTTAGATTTTTTTACTAAACAAATACTCATGAATAAACAAAAAAGCAATAAAAATTTTACTTCGTTTTACAAAATCATACATGTGTGAATTAGCATTTTATACATAAAAAATAACAAAATAACTAATTTGTACTATGAAACTGAACATACATTATTAGTATTTTGTAACTTTACTCAAACATTTTTAATGTAATGTGTTATTGTTGGATTATTTTGAATTTATTTATTAATATTCTATATTTTATTATACTTAGATAAATGAAAGTAATATTCAAGCAGATCCCATTCAAAATTTAGCTAATGACGATGTTTCACAAGATAATGAATGTCCAAATTCTCCACAATCAACAGATTCAAATTCCAATATGTCATCTTTACCAATACTACCCGGAAATAATCGGCAAGAAGGAGAAGTAAGTACAATTACACCATCTGTTTCTCTCATTCCAATTAAACATGAACAAGGAGATGAACCTTCAAGAAGTACAAATATTGTTGATAATGGAGATAATGAGCATGGACGTTTCCAACCAGCAACAAGTTTATCATCAATAATCAAAATTTCACCTCTTAAGTCATTATTGCGCGATGAATTTAAACGCAAAGTTAATGTTATGAATAATCCTGAATCATCCCAACCGCATAACACCGATCCAAGTTTATGGAGGTATATGGCATTTAAAAAAACATTACAATGTTCGTTTTGTGGTATTACATTTCCAGACCAAACCCTATATTTTCTTCATAAAGGGTGTCATTCTGAAACAAATCCATGGAAATGCAATATTTGCGGAGAACAATGTAGTAATGTTTATGAATTTAATTCCCATTTATTAAGTAAAAACCATCAATGATAGTTTTATTTAGATTTTATTTATAGTTCCCAAAGATAAATCATCTATATTATTATAACTTTATTTTTTTAAATTACACTATTTCCAATAAAGTATGATGAATAAAATTATAATAAAATAATATAACATTTAATGTTTTAAATGTTACGTTTAAATAAAACATTTTTCTAAAATTAATAATGTCTTTGTTTGTGTAAATTATTAACAGCTTAATGTATTTTAACAATACTTGACTAAATAACTAAATAATTATATATTATTATAATTTTAAAAGTAAAATATTAAATTACCATTTATATATCGAGAATTATTTGTGATCCAAGTTTACAAATTGGACTTAAAATTACCTTTAAAACTTGAAAATTTGTTTATAAATCTCTCTGGTGCTTTATTACTTGATAAGGGTAAATGTCTCTAGCGTATATACTAATCGCGCTCAGGTTTTTCTAGTGTTAATAAACACATTGCGTAAAACATTTAAGCAACTGAAAGTGGGTAGATTTAAATTAGGATAAAGGATCAAATAAATACTATAATGTCTGAACTAAGTTTATAGTGTGCTTACAATTATGATAATTTATATTTATTGACATAAATATATAATAAAATCATTTAAACTATATTTTAAGAATAATACTTTTTAGAAAAAGTAAAATAATGAGTTTTTTATTTTTCTATACAATAATTGCAATAATTGGCATTGATGATTTATTGAGATTTTATTTTGAACTCAAGTGGAACATAACTTACCATACTTATACAATAATGACATTAAACATACCTTATTATGATTATGTATCCATAAATATTGTAGTCTTTAAATAATCTTTACAGTTATTAACTAATTGTTCTAATAATTTTATATAAAAATATTTTATCAACAACCATTTATTACAATATTTATGATTTGAATTTAACCAAAATAGAATATAGGCATGGTAGAATTAGAATAAAAATTGGGTGGGGTTAAAATATATATTTAGTTGATTTAGATCCCTACAGTGGTATTAGTCTTCTGCAGTTTATAAAAAATTCGCAGGGAATTCACCCCTCTTCCTTCCATTTTTCTACCTATGAATATAGGCTAATAGTCATAACATAAATGTATTCAATCTTGGCACTATTAATAGAATTAAAATTACTAATAAAAACATTACCATACAATTTTAGATTATTATTAAGAATATTTGTTATTAGGGATGAGAAGTTATAGGAGGTGAAATTGGTAAAATATGCACAAAAATAATTGAAAATATGTATAAAAATATGCATTTAAATTCACTAAATATGCATGAAAAAATACTAAATATAAAAAAATATACGTATAAAATTAAACACATAATTATAAATTTAAAAAAAGATGTCTTGTACTCGTAAATAAAGGAAATTTGTTTTATTAAGTATCTAAATATTTGTATTATATTCTCAACATCTAAATGATAGTGATAGTCCAAATAAACATTTTTTAAACCGAAAAACTTCAATTAATCTAAAAGAAAATGTATATTTTTAATAAATATATTGTAAAATAATTTTTTTTTCATGCCTATAGATTTATGTTTTTTTTTATTCAAATATTGTTTTATGAGATAAATTATACAAAAAATGCATTAATATGCACAAAAAAGCAAGAATATACAGTTTTTAAATAAATTACCAAAATATGCAAAATGAAAACGACAAATATAGGCTAATCCGATTATGAAACAGATTTTTAGCTCGCCAAACTATAAATATAATATATAGACAAAAATATGCAATTTCTATAAGTTATTATTCCTATTTATTATATTTATTTTGAAATACAAACATATGCAAGCATATCAATCAAAAAATTAAACAAATTATCAATTGTATGTATCTAAGTTAAAAAAATTAGTTTTAAAAATGTTATATGATTTACTTACACCTATTCAAAAATTTGCAAGCATTACAAAAACAAAAATTATTTATTTATTGGTCCAGTATTTAGTGATATATCACTTATTAAATAATTTTATTTTTATACATATATCATCTAAATATCTTTGGATACAGCTGAACTTTTATTGTACTGTTTTCACTTTATAATAACATTTATTTCTAATTTAATTGTTATAAATATTAATTTTAATGCTTGATGTAATGAGTCTTAATAATTTATAAATGGATAAAAGTATTTAATAAAAATATAAAATAATTCTATTGGTTTAAAATGTAAAATAATAAACAAGAATTAAATAATACATATTATATCATTTTTAAGGTCTAATATATAAAAAATAATCAATGTAGAAATAGTATATGAAATTAAAACTTATTATACCACAGACTACTTTTTATTTCATATTATTTTCTACGTCATTTATTTTGTTTACATTAGATTATGTATTCCAAATATAGTTCTTAATTAAGTTATATAATATGTATGTTATTCGTATATATATTATAAGGTAATTATAAGTCCAATACTATAACTATTTTCTGAGAATCATACTATCATCTAACTGAATAGATTATTTTCCGTCCAAAGTGCCTTGTTAAAATTAATTTTGTTCTAAATAAACATGTAATAACCCCAATTAATACGTAAATTTATTAGTGATCAATTAAAAAACCCTCAAGGTATTTTTTTGTATTAGTGTATTCAAATACCTATTTTTATTGGTTTTTCGAAATTTTCCATTTTTTCTTTTTAATTATAGTGACATGTATATATAGTATAATCATTAAGGTATTTTTTTTTAAATTTAGAATTATACATTTATAGTTTTTTGACAATCTGGATGAATAATGTTTGGTATAAATAGTTAAAGTTCTTTGTCCTTATCATGCTCGATTTTCTGAATTTATTGAAACTATTGAGTATTATATTATGATTCAATAATCCTCTGTTTGATTTTATTGTTTTTTTATTTATTCAATATGTAAATTATTTATAATTTTGACAGTATGCCACTACTTTATTATAGTTAAAACTTTTTGCCTATAGCTATATTTAATATATATGCTTTGTAATAGCATGTATAATATATGCTATAAATACCTATAATACTATATGCGAATATTTAAAAGTTTTCTTTTTCAGTTTTTAAAGTTTTGAAGTAATAATGTTAAGTTTTACATTGATTAATTATTCAAAATAAAAGATAAAGATATATAATTATTTTCTAAATTACCGTCATATTTATTTATTGTTTTTCACAGTTATTTTGGTTTACTTTATACTAAAGTCAACTTTGAATAAATAATAAATGTTTCTATAACAGCTTACAAGTTGAGTTGTGGTAATTAAATCATGTGTAGTTACTGAATGTAACTAATAATAAAAATAAAATAAAACAATAAATATATAAATAAATAAAACAAATTTTAAATGCTTAAGACACTTAATTCTAGTTGAGTGGGTATCCACTTCTCTTGTGCTATCACTCCGTAATGTTTACTATTCGTACTTAAAAATATGTATATCTCATAATTACTACTGGTTACCTCTAAATCCTCTACCTCTTTTATCATTTAGTATAGTCGTTATATTTTAATAATATTTTCACTTCATATTATTAATATATTGTTTTTATTATTGAAAATAATACTACTTACGTGTATTTTTAAACATGTTCCATAATTTTTGTGAAAGTAAGAAACTTTGGAATCAACCTTTACTAACCCTTCATTGTTAAGCATCGATGGCTTTGAGTCAAAACTTTGTAAGCTGATTTATTATTTTTTGTCAAATGAATACACACTGTATTGCTTAACACATTTTAATACTATCATGAAATAATATTTCATTGTTTTTCATTAGATAATATAGAAAACAAAATTGTATAATTACAGTCTTATACACAACCATGTCATAGTTTTTCACTTCTGGACAAAATTGGCTTACTAGGTTTTGCCACGTAGCTATCAATATTTTCTTTTTAAAACTCAAGTACTTCATGAAGATAAATTTCAGTACACCTCTAGTATAATTTATTATTTCATACTATTAATAGTTCTTAACAACCTTGCATTTACTATTTTTCAGTTTGATGATTTGTACAAATGCTATTAATTATAAATTACTTAAAAAAATAACAAGTATCAACTTGAAGATTTATTCTAAATGATAGGTTTTGTCACGCTATTTAAAGTATATAAAAATAGTGTAGTTCCAAAGTTACTATTGTACTCTTGAGAAATACATATTACATTCCAAACATTGAGAAAAAGTGCAAGATCCCATTTTCAAGTTAAATTACCAGTTTTTCATTAAAATTATATATTAATATACCAACAATCTGATTACAAGTGTTGGACATTATGGTTAATTTCAGAAAAGCTACTTTTCACTGAAATCAATTCAAGAACTGATATTAAATCGTCATGAAAACTGTATTCGATAACTTAAAATGTATGTTGATATTTCAAATGTATTAATACTTTTATTAACATGTTTAGAAAAGTCCATATTTGGGTGTAATAAAAGTTTTAAATTTTATTTTAGAGAAAATTTACTCTTCTGTGACCTTATTATTTTACCATCACTTACTCAAAAATGTATTAAACATCTTTTAGTTGTAAATTTTTTTATTTTCATCAATATATCACCAAACTTGTTGTATTCAACGAAAAAACAAATTGTAATCATACTTGTGAATTGCTATCTGTCACTATTCCGTATATATTTAGTACACCTAACATTTTAAGTAAAAATAGTAAACCTAATAAAACATAAATAAAATCAGCAAACCAATACATATTTATAATTTTTTTTTCACTTTGTTTATTTCTGTGATTCTTGTTATCTATGTAATTAAGTCCAAATTGCAGAAGGGTAGTATAAGTAGGTAATATATCACTAGAGTACAGATTTTGAAGGCATTTGTTTTTTTTTTTCCATTGCTCTTAAATGAAGCTATGTCAACAGTAAATTAGATTTATACAACTTAGAATAAAATGGACAAAATTTTACTTTGCCTTTTTTGTATTTTAATGCTTTTTGAGGGTATTTTGGGCACTTTTTTTCTATTAAGTTACATTTTTTCAAAATGTATTCTTAATAAACGTATTTGAAAAATTTAGTCTAAGATTTTGTTTTGAAAATTAAAAAATTTAATCATCTATTGCAACACTAATGATGTAGGCAATCATTTTATAACCATTATTTAATTCATTTTTAGGTAACTTAAAAAGAATGTATTCAACTTACAGATAAAATATAAAAGGAAAAAAAGGCTTGTTTTTTTTAATAATTTAATAAACTAATAAATATAGTATGTTGTTTGTGATAAATATACTATATATATATTTAAAAATCCATTTTTTATTGCTTTTTAAAAGATTTTTTGGAAGATTTATAGAGCTTTATTGCTTTTTTAAAAAAGTTTTATTGCTTTAAAATTTGTACTCTATATATTACTCTACTCGTATATATAAACTCTTGGAGAGTTATGAAGGCCAGAAGAAGAAGAAGAAGAATATATTACTAAAAAATAAGTTCAAAATACGAGGATAATATAATTTTTAGCAAAAAAAAAATAAAAAATAAAAATAGGGTAATTTAAGCTAAAAAGGATAAATGTGTAATAAATGACATTTTTTAATACATCATAAATTATATTTTAATTCTTAAATAATGATTATCAAAATTTAACCTTTTAAATTATTGGTATTTAATATGTACATGTATGTGATATGGTATGCATATTTATACATTTACATTACAATATATTAAATAAAGTTTTAAAGTTACTTAGATAAAAATGTTTATAGAACAATACAATCATTTATATCAATACAATCATCAATAAATCATTAAATTTTATGGTACTACTTTTTGTAAACTGTATTATAATTATAAATGTGTGTTTATAAATCTATTTTATTTTTAACAATATTTTTCCTATGTATAAATATAACTTTAACATTATATATACTTTATTGGTTTATAGTTTTTTCCCTTAATGTGTAGTGTATTATATTTTCATACAGCTATCAATATGAGTATGTAAATAATATTAGGCACCCACCTTTTAATAGTTGTAATTAGGGTTAATTTTTTTTTTATCTTTACTGTTGCACAAATTTATTTTTATCCTATGTATATTAATTTTATTATATTTATCGCTATTACTTTATTTTCTAAATAATGGAATTCAGGGTTTTTTTAAAATATTTAAAATAGTCTTTGTTTTGATTTATGTTTAATGTGAACAATTCTGATTGTTAGTAAAAATTTAGATTAGATATTTAAAATAATTTTTCAGTGTTAATTTGTTATAAAAAATGTTATACTTGTTTATAAAAATATAAATGTTATTTGATTCTTATATTCACAAATACATTCTGTTAGATGCCATTGCATTTTGTGATAATGAAGAAAAAATGTCTTATATAACAATATTTAATGTAACATATTTCTACATTACTTAATAATTTGTTTATTTATATTAACTGTTTTAGTTAATTCTTATTTTTGCATAAACTGTATTTTATTTATAAGTACAAAATGTGTATTATGTGATTTTTCAAATTGTGACTGCAAGTTCAATTCCGTCCAATTAGCATGAAATAAAACCGTTAAATTTAACTACTTTTAATAATTTATACATTTTTGACTGTTAAAATGTTTAACATTGTTAGTTATTAATATTATTAATTAATAAACGACCACTGTTTTATTATGTATAATGTATTTTATATTAAATTTGAGTATGTACTATGCTTTTTTATTGATTAATTTAAAGTTATTCAGACAACGTACAAAAATAAAAAATAATAAATTTATATAATAGTTATAAAAAAATGTAAATGTACTAATTGAAGCATAATTACCATACATAACTAATTTACTATTGTTATTTGTAATAACTATGGTATACTTAATTACAGTACCACAACTAAATATAGATTATAGGGGTGCAAGCATATTATATGCAGCCCAATCATAACATAATTTTTTGCATAAAAATGTCTTAATTTTTTAGTTTCTCCAAATCTGATACTACTAGAAACTCAAAATTTCTATTTTTTATCCATAAAAGTAATACAGATTGAAAACATTTGACCATTTTTATGATACATATAAAATTTAGGACATTATTTTACATTTCTTGTAATTTTTTTTAATAAAATTTTAAATTCTTAGTTTAAATGAGTTTGAAATGCAAATTGAATCCATACCTTTACAGTTTATAGGTAATATTGTATTAAGTATGTACCAATGTGAATATGTATCTAGTACATATCACAACCACTTGATATATTATTAACCTACCTCTGTTGTAAATATTAATATTTGTTTACGGGCAACAACAAATTATGTGACTTCCGAATTCTGGAATTGTTGACATTTTTATCAAGTGATTCAATAGTTTTAACTAAGTGAAAATAAGGTACCTAATAATATATTATCTTTAAAGCCAAACCAACTAATTTGAGAAAAGTAAAGAAAAAAAAGTATTTCAAATAATTTTTTTTATTCAAATTAGTGTCTTACACAAACTTTTTTTATTTTAAATATTTATAAAGTAAATCATGTTTTTAAATTTTTTAAGGAAACCAACATAAGGTCAAACAAAAAAAAAAAAAAAAAAATTTACTAAGCCCCATGGCTATAAATATTTAATACATTATATTACAAGTCACCTCAAATAAAGATTATAAAACTTACCCCAAAAGTTTTGGATAATTAGCCCCTCTGTAGACATATACATTTCATCTGAACTTAAAGAAAATAATTGTTTTAAATTCTCTAGTTTTACCAAGCATTAGGAAAAATTACCAAAATGTTTAGTAGAAACAGTAAAATATAGCATAAACTAAATTTTCATGAAATTGATTTTAGTTATTTAGTCTACTCTCTAAGAATAGTGGTGCATAGAGCTCGAAGATTTTACTAAAATTAATTTTTATTGAAATATGACTTTGTTTAACAAACAAAAAATTAGACAATATTGACTAGGTGTCACTTTATTAGTTTTTGAAACAATTAATATTTAATAAAATGAATACATATCTTATAATAATCAAACAATTTTCAAAACAAGAGATGTTTTAAAATATTAAATTTCTAATAATTATTTTTAGCTAATTTTTAGCAATTTATTATGATTTTAATTGTATACATATAATAGTCAAATTACTTTATTAGATCATACATATGTATGTAGTATACAGTAATAATATTTATGTATTTTATTATTCTCAGAACTTATAAGCTTTCTGCTGTTTCAGCTAGATAAATATTGTTCTTGAGTACAAATACTTTTTAGAAATAAAGTAAAAACTCGATTAACAATTACTGTTGGGACCAGAACTATGACAGTTAATGGAAATTTTGCAAAAAAAATTAATATATATATATTATAACAAGTGTATATTCAAAAATAAAAATATCATACTAGTTACATATTATATACCACTCAAAACAATATTATACATAATAATCTGGTGTTTTTTTTGATGTTCTAGCTTTATTAGCTACAATATTTCATAGTAGTAAGATTTGTCTTGCAACAAATTTAGCGCATTCGTCTTATTTTCTATTTTCTATTTTTTTTTTCGGTAGTGACCAATAGTGGATAACAGTGATGGTTGGTTAATCGAGTTTCTACTGTACAGTATATATTTATGTTATCAGTAAAAATATTTAAAATTATTAATTAATAGATTAAATTTATATAAAACAATAACACAATCACACAAATTTAATATAATAGCTATAAAAAAAAAAAAAAAACAAAAACAAAATATCATCTTATTTTAAGGCTACTATTGAAGTTATAGGTAGATCTTGGGCATTTCAAAGAGGAACAAAATTAGTTGTAGGTTTTTCTTATTGAGGGTAAAAATAATCAGAAAAATGATCCTGAATAGTTTTATACTTTAAAAGAAATAAATAGCATTTAAAAATGTATATTATATATATATATATAAATAATACCATACAAATCATTTAATATCAATTCTTATGTGACATCTAAATTGCTGGTTTTAAGAAAATATTATATTGAAACAAAAGAAATAATCATTTGTAACTCTTGAAATGGTGTAAAAAGAGCGTCAAAGTTTGAAATCTGGGTTACTGTTGTAATTATTAGCCTAGATATGGACACGCCCTCTATCCATTTAATGCTTAAAAAGATGCAAGGTAAAAAACTTACAAATAGATTACAAAAAATGTTAGATATATCTACTGTATTAAATTATAATTATTTACTTCCACCATTGTTTACTACTTGTGATTCTTTACTCCATATAGGTGGAAATTTAATAATTAGTATAGTAATATTGTCTAGAGATCCTCTATTAAATGATTGTATTGTTAAGTATTTGGCTCCATAAAATGAATCATGTATATGGTTTTTAATACATTCAATAGCTTCTTCATTAGTAAATGTATCCCATAAGCCATCAGATGCTAATATTATAAATTGTGGATCGTGATGAGACAAATCAAATGTTAAAACGTCTGGATTGGCGATGACAAATTGCTTTTCTTTTAATGGATAATCTCCAAGAGCTCGTGATGTAGCTAACACTCCTGCAACTCTCCATACTCCATTAAAGGATATAAACCCTCCAGCTTCTGCTATACGCTTTTTTTCTCGCATCTAAAATTTTGAAAAAATCATTACATATTTGGTCAAAGGTTAGTGATTCGTATTATTTCATATCAGCAAAATAAATATTATGATTTATTTATTGAATTATGTATTTATCTATAGCAGTGGTTCCCAACCGGTGGGGAATTCCCCCCTAGGGGGGAATTAAGATACTGCACAGGGGGGAATTCTGAGATGAATAAATAATGAACATTTTTTTGGTAATTTTGTTAAAAAAATCAATTTTAAATCTGCTTCAGTTATTTAATTAATATTTATACTTTATGTTATTATTTTTGTTTTTATATTTAATAATTTGTTATTATGTTTATTATTATGAGTTAGCAGGTTAACTAAATATCTAATTTTTGTAAAATAATGAAAATAAAAATTCATTAATTGTATAAATATACGTATACTTATATAGTTTATTTGTGTGGTCAAAAAAAAAAAAAAAAT
>JAIPRM010000532.1:42644-53627 GCA_025469315.1 Stegophylla sp. TES_Ste_2020
AAGAATTGAGAAATTCAAAAAATGACCTCTCTAAAGTACAATCTAGAGGCAAATCCGGTTTCAAAAAGTTATTGATCGAAACTTTTGGATAAGTATTTCTATACAAAAAGTTGTACACAGAAAAAAAAAAAATAAAAAAATAAACATCATTGTAAAAACACTTCACTTCATTCAGAATCTAAAATAGCACTATAGTTATATCTTTAAAACTACCTATCAATATTTTTGGTTTTTTGCTTTTCTCTAATATTCTACTCTAAATTAATATTTATTAACTCTTCAAAATGCAAAAAAATATATAGAGGGTCAAGGCAGGCGGAAGGCATGTGCAAGCTGTGCCTCCGCACAGAGCGGCATTCTGGCTTAAAGGAAATCATGATTTTCTTTTTATTCACTGTCATAATTTTATAATACCTACTTTATGCCATGGACTTTATCGAACAATTATTTCCTTTACTGATATTTAATTCGATGGATATCCATTATTATAATATCTTAGTCCGTTATTTATTTTTTCACACAAGTATACATATAAAATACTGCCATACACAATATTTATAAAAAATAAAAATTATGTGTATATTTAAGTTCTTATATCGATGTAGCTATAACTAGATACTGAATAAATTGTAAAGAATTTTGGAAACTTAAAGGCAAGAAATGTTTTTCAATACATTTAGTATTTAAATAAAATATTCTACTGTAATTTTAAAAAAAAAATACATCTAAGTAACATATTTTTTTTTTTTAGATTCTGAACAAAGTTTTTACAATGATGTTTATTTATTTAGTTTTTCTATAAACTTTTTTTAGTATGGAACTACTTGTCCAAAAATCTCGATCAACAACTTTTTGAAATCTAATTTGCTATCGGTATTATAGAGAAGTCATTTTTTAAATTTCTCAATTCTTCAATTTTTTGGGGGAAAAAAACTACCTATATTTGGCAAAAGACTTGGAAATCATTATTTTTTAGTCCAAACTTTATGAAAATTTAAGCAAAGATAAACAATAGTATTAGAAATATTTTGACGCAAGAAAATTTTGAAAATATAAAAAAATATTTTAGGACATTTTTTCTTGTCAAATCTCTTTTTCTTTTCTTTATTTATTAGATAAATAAAAAATAAAATTAAGTATAGATAAGAAAGCTGGACATACTTCGCACCATGGATATTCTCCACTCTTCGAGTCAGATACTCTTATTAAGAGTATTGAAAATAACAATTATTGTTCTTTATATTATTAACATTCATTGTTAAGAATAATCTTATTGAAGAAATTTTTATTTTAAAATACTTTTAAATTCTACACACCCACCTAAAGGAGTACCTAATTCGAAGAGCGAAGTTTGTACAGAATCTTGTATATACTTTACTTTACTTTTTTTTATTTAATAATTTCAGAGAAGGAAAAAAAATGTTTTTGTATTTTTAACTTATGTTTTTTTTCTTATTGTGACGTTTATTTATTTCTATGTAAAAACTTCTTCCTAAAGACATACTTGTTTGAAAGTTTTGACAGGCATTTTTTGAAACAGGATTTTTCCCTAGATGGTACTTTTTTAAAGAGGTCATTTTAAAAATTTCTCAATTATTTTTTTTGGTTAAAGTACCCAAAATTTGAAAATAGTCTCGGAAATTATTTTATTTCTAATTCACGTCCACACTATTACGAAAATACGCTGTGCATCGTATTTGGTGCAAATTTGATTGTGCGATACTAAATGTATCCTGTGTGGACGTGTTCGCCAAATAAGAGCGCACACAAATATTTTTGGTTTATTATTATTTTTATTTCTCTTTCTGGAAACACTTTTTCGTATAGAAATACATGTTCAAAAGTTTCGGTCAGTATCTCTATAGCATCGAAATCGTACCCAGATGGTACTATAGGGAGGTCTTTCTGGGAAAAACTGTCCAAAAATTGACAAAAAACGGCAAAATATGCAATTACCGAAATTTCCGTAAAATTGAAAATTACTTTTTGACATAACTTCTAAAACAATACAGCTAAGGACTTAAAATTTTCACCAACTACTAAAAATAGTTACGAGAACATTTCATAAAACTTTCAAAAAGATTTGATCAATTTTGAGTTAAGTACAGCATTTTGAAAATTTTGGAAATTTCCCATTCTCTGTAATAAAATTTTAGATTTTTGACATTAAGACTTGAAAATTTAATATGATATCACAGATATATATATATCTAATTGACCTGAAAAAATATCGAAAATCGTTACTCAACTTTTCTTTTTATACCCGTTGAAGATATAATTTTGACGAAATTCGTTAGTTTTACCAAAAATTACGTAATTTAACGTACATATAGGATAACTGGCTTAACTGATTATTTTGAAATTTAGTGCTTGGATAAAGAATTTTATTGCGAATATTTTGGTGCAATAGAATTTTTTACGGACGAATAATTAAACATTTTACAAGGGTTTGATAGAAAAAAAATCGGAGAAAATACAGACAAATATTAGGAGATATTTATTGATTATAAGCATTTGGTTACTTTAGGTTTATAATGTTTTTTGCATCTTATGTATTTTTCGACGCTGAATACAATAGTATGAATTAAAATCCACGTGCAACAATAATTTTTTAACTATTTTATTCTATTTTAAAATTCAATATTTTGGATTATTATACTAAATACCTACTATTTCACCTACAAGGTCAAATAAAGTTTCGTGGTCTAATGGTAACGGAACCGGTCTAGCACGCGAGAGTACCGGGGTTCGATTCCAGCCCGGCACTCAGAAATTTTACACATTTTTTTTTCTTATATTATTAACTTTCTTCGTTCAGAAACGTTTCATTGAAGAAATGACTTATTTTTTCTTTAAAATTCTATACACTCGTCAAGAGAATCCCACTCTACGTGCAAAGAACACACTTTTTTTTCTTTTCCTTTATTTATTGAATAAAAAAATGTAAAGTAAAGTAAAGTAAAGCAAAGATAAGTAAACTTAAGTATACACAAGAGAGCCGGATACACTTTTCACTATGGGTATTCTTCGTTCTTCGGCTCAAATATTTTTGGTGGGCGTTTTGAAAATGATGACTATTATTGTTTTGTTAATTTTCTTCACTCAATGTCGTATTATTGAAGAAATAATTTATCACTTCTTTAAAATTCAGCATATCTACCAAAAGTATTTGAGCCAAAGAGAAAAGAATACCCATGGTACAAAGAATGTCCGACTTTCTTGTCTATATTTTAGTTACTTTTTTTACGTGAAAAAAAAATCAGTTTAGTAAAGGCGGCATATTTGTTATTGAAAAGTTTTCAAATTTGGAATTTTATACTACGGTTTTAGTAAAAACCGAAAATAGCCATTTTTTAAACCCCAATTTCAGAAAAATATTGGTGTTTAACAGGTTAACTGCTACGTCACTTTTCAGTACATTGCCAAAAGCGCTACGTGTACCATTTTTGGTACACTTGTTGTTTTGCCAATAAGTTTTTGTGTACCAGTAGTGGTACACGGGAGTCTTTGCCAAAAAGTGTTAAGTGTACCTACTATGGTACACGTAAATAAGATTTTAACACAGGAAAATATTTCGTAGCCCACCAGACAAACAAATTTTCGACCAGCCCATTGATATCTTATAAATTCATTTTTTTAGGTAAAAAAAATAAAAAAAACAATTAATTTTGTTTTTATTACACACGCAATATTATAAAACACTAACGATCACGTACGCGCGTATACAACAACTAACAACTATCGAGGGACAGAAAAATGATTGAATAACAGATAACAATTCAATAGGTATTATTTATAATTATAAATATAAATATTATATGTAATTTATAATACAAAATCATTATCAGTTATGAAAACGCACTCTTGTGGTCAAAAATAGTGTTATTTACAGTTACTATTCAACGATATTACCTAACTAACGAAATTATAATTAATTATCGAATTATATTTAGTTCTGACTTTCCCAGGGGCTATGTGTACCATATTTGGTACACGATTGAAAATCATTAATTTCGATATAAAAACACATTATATAATCACAAAATAAACTAAAATAAAAATATCAAACTTTTTCATAAAGTTTTAGGTCCGTAGCAAATAAGGAATGTTTGCTACTTTTTGGGTTAGCAAGAATGGCAAATCAACCATGTACCAAAAATGGTACACATAGCGGTTAACCTGTTAAATCTCTAATATAAAGATTATTTCATTCATTTACTTTTTAATTCTGTGAATAATTTAATAATTTTGTCAAATATATCATAATAATGGTAATATTATAAATTATTTAACAATATTCATAAATTATTCAAAAATTTTAAAAAATCATAGAAAATGAATTAATTAACTTTAATTAGAGATTTAGGCACTTAAATTAAATTAAATAGATTTCGGCATTTAAATGTCTTGAGTTGGAATAATTACAATTACTACATAAGATTAGCTGAACTTGTAAACACTTTTTTGCCCATAAAATTTTTCCAATTTTAGATTAAGAGGCTTGAGCATTTCGTACTCATATAACATCCTATCCATTAGTGAAAATTTGAATATAATCCAAATAGTAGTTAGAAGATACAGTATGTATTTCTGTAACTGAGTACATCAACATACATACATATATGAGGAGCAACATTGCAAAAATTACTACTTCCAAAATATCATAAATTGAGTTATACATCAAGTTTTATGAAAAAATATATATTTAAAAATGGAATTCAGAAATCAGCAATTGTAGCATAATGTATTATTTTCATATCCAATATTAAGTCAAAACAAACAATTTCCAAATTGCATCAAAACGTTCTATTTTCCATGTTATCAATATAGCTAATGAAATCAAAGTTAACACAATGTACTATTTCCAGTTGTTTTAAAGTACACAATTTTTTTTTCGTAGATGTTAAATAATTAATTTAATTATATAAATAAACTATGCAAATTTATAAAATTGGTTTATAACATATTTCTTAATATAAAAACATTAATATCATAGTACATCTACCATTGTGATTAATGATTGATAGTAAATTGCGCCAAAAGTGTTCATTGAGTTATCACATATATTGGTATTTTTTATTATTATTCATTTCAAACTAAAAAAAACTTATGAAAAATGAATAAAATTTTAAACATACCTTAAAAAATCATATTTTTTTCAGAATATTTTATGAATAAAGAAGATAATTAAGTTGTTAAATTATTATTAATGTTTTTAAAAACAATATTAATATGATATATAATATAATATTTTATAAATAGGTATGTGTATGTGTTCTTAAGCAAAGATTCAATTTAAATATCTTCAATTAATATGTGTGTGTGTGTGTGTGTGTGTGTGTATATATATATATATATATATATATATATATATAAGTTAAGGTTCTAGTCAAAGCCGTAACTAAAAACAAATTTCTGGGGGGAGGGGGGATTTATATCAGGTTTGTACATTTTTCCAAGTTTTGGAAAACTGGAACCCCCACCCCCATTTGTTATAGCCAAAGTTTTAGTTTAAAACCATTAATTTAAGATAATTATCTAGTGTGGTGATGGTGTGAAATCATTATAAAAAAATTAAGTAAATTAAAGCAAAGGTTAGGTTAGGGTTAGACAAGAAAGCCTGACATATTTCACCCATGGGTATTCATTGCTCCTCGAGTCTTTCTCAATACTTTTGATGGGTGTGTAGAATGCGTAATTGTAAACAATATAATTGATGTTTGTTATCATAAAAATTAATGAAAACGGTTATCTATATTTTTTTTTTGTGAAAAGTATAAAAGAAAAATACAAGAATGTTTTTTTATTGAATCATTAATTATTTGACTTTTAATTTAATGAAAATGGTTATACGAAAAAACTACCGCGACCTAGATTTACTGTATCTTCATTAATACAATGTGCCCCTCCCCAGGTTTGATGTTATAACATTTTAACAATTAGATTATATATTGATAATACTCTGTGACACTTTTTACCTTTTAAAGTATGATTCAATATTTAAAGTAAGTTAATAATATTATAATGTGTGCGCTACCATATTAAATTATTAACATCAAGTAGTATTAGTATATGAATGATATAAGACCGAAGGGCCCACCGGTAAACTCCCAGTATCCCGGTGGCCCAATATGTGCTAGATACAGACCATATAATTGTTTATAATTAGTTTCTAGGTATATATATATATATATATGTTTTAAAACTAAAATGTATTTATTAAAAATAATGATAAATACTTGTTGTGGTTTATGATCAAATGATATCGGTATAGCATTTCCTTTCTTATCACACATTACTCCTCTAGAATCTCCAACATTTGCAACAAATAATGTATTTCCTTCAATTAAAACAATTAATGCTGTGCTACCTAAAATAATTTTCAACATTAAATATTTATTTATTATTATAAGTACTAGGTATTATCATTGTCTATTATTTATGATAGTAAATAAAATTACTAGTCAAATAATGAAATTTGGTACTTCAAATATCAAAATGATTTTTTAATTATACAGTAACTTAAGAGATTTATGGCCCATTTTATTCATAAATTATTCACAAGTTTTACTGAATTATTATAATTTAAAAGTAAATAATTAAAAAATATATTATACTATAAATTATTTAAAATTTTATTACCTGCAATATCATAGGTTAATTTTGCTGCTTCGATTAATAATTTGTCAGCTGCTAGAACTTCATCAATTAATAATTTTGAAAAGTTAATACTTCCATCTCTGAGTAAATATGACGAAGGATTAATAGTCACATCTTCCACATTTTTTACTGTGGTAGTGTCCTTTTTTAAATTTTTTACATCCAGTTTATGTTTGTTGAGACTAATTGTACTGTCATCTGCAGAAGTGATAGGTTTTGTTTTTGAATGAGCTTCAATTGTATTTATTTTTTTCTTCATTTGGGGTGTTAAATTATCTGATGTATTTGAAGTTAATATTTTGGGTTCATATATTATATCACTTTTCTCATCAAGCAACTTTTTTACAACAACTATTTTATCCTTTAGATTTTTCATCAAATGTGTAGTAGCATATTCAGCAGCAAACTGAAATATTTAAAATAACTATATTATATTTACAAAATATTTACTTAATTAATTTTTTAGTATATACCTAATTTTAAAGATAATCAAAAGAGTATGAAAACTATTATAGATCAATAAATCCATATTTATAAATATTACTGTAAGGTCTACAGTACATTTACTTATTAGTTTTGTGAAGTTTAATTTAATCTTTATATCTGTTTATTTAAAAGTATAAAACTATAAAATACTATACATAAAGTTCTCAAGAAAAGATAATTTTATCTTAGATTGTTTATATTTATTAACAACACACCAATTATTAAATTAATATCAAAAGACATAATAATAATATTTATCACTTATCATACTACACAGGTAATATATTTTAAAACAGTGTGGTATAAGAAAGATTACTTTATACTCATTGATTTAATTCAATTTATGGTAAATGGATAAGTAATTAGAATTGACAATTTAATTTAACAAAACATAACTTCATTCATTGATAAAATTAAATATTTACATATTATTTACAGTTTATACTCACTTCACCACCATGTCCATCAAAAATAGCAAATAAGGATATGCCTGTGTCCATAATATTAGTTTTAATGACATATCTATCTTCCATCTGAGATCGTCTACCTTTAATAGCATATAAAGCAACATTTTTGCCTTCAAATTTCCAGTTCTTACTGAGTGCATCATTTTCATCAACAATCAAGTGTTGAAAATTATTAAAACCAATAAAGGAAAAACTTCGATGAATTTTTTTTAAAAATCCATTTGTACTTTGAAATAAATTTCCAGAAAAAAATAGTAGACAAAGCAATAATGCCAAAAAAAATAATACTTCTGGCTTGACCATATAAAATTGAACATATTTCCACATGTTGTGAAATGAATTAACTTTGTTTTTAGCTGATGTAAATTTTGATGATAGCAATTTCATGTGTGTTAAATAAACTTGATATATTATTTTGTCTTCAACAAAATCATCCATTACAGTTGAAAATTAATAAATTTCTCACGATAAATTAGAGAAAAAGTATTAACAATCCTGCAATACATTTCTTTATAAATTATTATAAATTTATAAAACATAAATAACGTATATTATTTATGTAAAAAACCTAACTCATATGTAAAGGTTTACTTTTGAAATTTTTAATTACAATATGATACATACATTAAGATAATTTAATAAGTGGATTTTAAACAAGTTAGTTTAGAATATATTCCAACATTAGGTATATACCTAGTATTTTTTTGGTAGGTTTATAGCAATGAAGTCTGTACATGAAGGTCGTTGTACAGGAAAGCAATCAGCATAAACATTGTAATACTAAAGTACTGAAATTGTACTATTTTATTATATTGTAGTAAAATTATGATAACATTATCAATAGCCAAATGGACACCAAAACAGATAATAATAGATAGTAAATGAATTAGATAATAAATTAATTTATTATCTATAAGTATACATAAATATATTATGACTGTTTAGTACAGTGATTCTTAACCTTATTTAATGACTGAACATTTTATACTTGGTTAATGACCGGATTAGAATAATAAAGTAGGGATCTAACATGTTTTATGTTTATTTGTTTAATTCCCCCTACTCCTTAATGGCATTAACTTACAAGAAATTTATGAAAAATCTGGGAACTTTAAATGGATTTTGAGGGTTAAGACCCCAAGCTCCCTTAATTTCCGCTTGTGTCTTATACTGTTGTCTTTTAGAAATCGACAAAAATCAAAATGTTAAGTCAACGACATTAAAAATATCATTTACTTTATCATCTTTTTTTCCACAGAGATATAATTTTTGGAGGAACACTTACCTTCAGTTCACGGTATACCTGCGTTCTGCGGTTAAGAATTAATATTTTATGTAAAACCATGGAACATATACACAATAATTTATATAACTGTCCATATATTATTATTATACAGTCAATAAGATCAAAAAAAAATACTTAACACAAATAGCCAAACGATATGAGTAATTTGAGAATTTAACCAGTTAATGTTTGATAATTGTAGGAAATTTATAAACTATACGTAGGAACCCAAACAAAAATTAATAACACAAAAGTAAAAATATAATACTGAAAAGAACCACAAAAATATTCTTAAGTGTTAAGAAATAAGAATATGAAAAATAATGATAACTTGGATAACTAATATACTAATGGTACAAGCACAGAATAGATGAATTAATCTATAAACCTTGTGTAGTTAACTTTACAAGTGTGGTATAGTTACTATCAATAATTATCAGTTGTCATACTTTAAAATGTCTATGTTAATCATAGTCCGTGCATTATACCCAAGGTAGATTGATCCACCTTGATTATACCATAGAGTAACTATGCATTATACCTATAGATAATAAAATAATTATCCTATAATTTGTGTTTTGATATTATGTAACTCCAACATTATCAATGTAGAATTGTGACCTTGAAAATGTGATCGAGTCGGTATAAAAATTATTTCCGTGGAATATTAATTATTCTATTATTTAATAATCATTTTATTCTGTGTAAATTTGCATTACTTTGTAACTGTAATAGTTTATTATTATAATTTATACTATATTCACAAGATTAATGTACAATTTATGAATAATGAAATGCTTTCGAAAACCTAAATTAATCATAAAAAAAACTCTATACTTAAACCATTCTGTATTTCGACTGATAGTCATATTTATATATTCTAATAATAAATATTAATTCCTTAAAAATACTTTTTTTTAATGTTAAAAGTACTTTAAGACTGAACCGAGACCCCGGGCAGGCATTGCGTTTGCACTACTTCTGCCCGGGGAGTGTTAAAAGTACTGTAATTTTATATTTCATGTTAGGTTTTATTCGTTATTCTAATAAAAGATAAATATGCTTAAAAATTATAATCAATTGTCATTTTAGATTGAATGGACTGAAGTAGCTTATGAATTATTATTTTACATTGTTATCTTTTTTTCTTTATTTGTTAACACTTTTTCGTATAAAAATACTTGTCAAAAAGTTTCGATTTGTAATTTTATAGATCCGAAATCGGCGAAATCACACCCAAATGGTTTTTCAAACAGGTCATTTTAAAAAAAATTTTTAAGCGTAAAGGGAAACTACTAGAAAATTGATAAAAACGATAAAAAATGATATCACCGGAATTTTAATAAAATTAAAATGTTTTTTAACATTATATAACTTAAAAAATTATGGAGCTGAAGCTAAAACTTGAAAATGGTCACGAGATACTTCATAAAAATGTGAAAAACATTTGACCAATGTTGAATAAATTATAGAATTTTGAAAATATTGGAAATTTTTCGTTTTTGATAAGTTTTTATTTCATACAATTTTTAATTCTCAATATTAAGTCTTGAAAATTTAATATTACCTAATTTACTTAATGTCTCGAAAATGGTAGGTCAACTTTTTTCTCTAAACTTATGCATTTTGACGGCATTCGTTAGTTTTACCTAAAATTTTATACTAACATACATAAAGAAAAAAGCCGGACATACTTCGCACGATGGGTGTACTTCGCACGACGGGTGGTATTCTCTTGACGGGCGTATTCAATTTTAAAGAAACTATAAATCATTTCTTCAGTAAAACGATTCTGAACGAAGGAAGTTAATAATATAAGAAAAAAAAAATGTCCAAAAATGTCCAAAATTTTTTTTCACATTTTCAAAATTTTCTTGCGCCAAAATCTTTTTTATAGAATTTTCTATCTATGTTTAAATTTTCATGAAATTGGGATCAAAAAATGATGGTTTCCGAGTCGTTTTTGTCAAATTTTGGGTAGTTTTTTCCAAAAAAAAAAATTGAAGAATTGAGAAATTCAAAAAATGACCTCTCTAAAGTACAATCTAGAGGCAAATCCGGTTTCAAAAAGTTATTGATCGAAAC
>JAIPRM010000533.1:8128-42480 GCA_025469315.1 Stegophylla sp. TES_Ste_2020
CATTTTTTGATCCGAATTTTATGAAAATTTAAACATAGATAGAAAATCCTATAAAAAAGATTTTGGCGCAAGAAAATTTTGAAAATGTGAAAAAAAAATTTGGACATTTTTTGAAAATTTTTTTTTTCTTATATTATTAACTTCCTTCGTTCAGAATCGTTTTACTGAAGAAATGATTTATAGTTTTTTTTTAAATTTAATACGCCCGTCAAGAGAATACCACCCGTCGTGCGAAGTATGTCCGGCTTTTTATTATTTTTTACAGTCAGAAAACTTGTTTTGTGAACGGAGGGGGGGGGAAATTGTCTCTATTTCCCTCCCCTTGTAACCGCCACTGCCCCTGCAATGAATGTATCTATCTAATGTCACTACCATGTTCCACCCCCCATTCGTATATTATTATTGTACGAAAATCTTGTGATTTGTATTGTATTGTATTAATATCGTGTCGATTTTGTTGTTGTTGTTTTTGTTCGCAGCGTCGGCTCCGATATCGCAAGAAGGCGAAGTGATTTACAAAGACTGGGTGTTCATCAACTACACGTTCAAACGGTTCGAGGGACTCACACAACGGGGCATAGCTACCAAAAAGTGACGTGGACAGTGTTTTATTATTACAAATACCTAGTGCAATGTGATATTTTTATCTAAAACCTCCTACGTTTTTTTTTCTCCTTCCTCACCGCCGCACAACCGCCTCATCCCCTCCCACACCTTACCTCATCCACCACCACCGCCGCCGCCACTTCATCCCTCTATTTAATCACCACTAGTTGGCATGCAGATTATTATATATTGATCTCAAAGTCGAAAAGATTGAATTCTTTTCAGCGACATAAAAAACCAGCTGAAGATAATATTCCCAAAGACCGAATTGTTTTTTTTTTTTTTATTTCTAATTGTGTTTTCCATTATTCTCTGCTGTGACACTCGTGTAATGGATTCAATAATAATTATTGTGAACGACCAAGACATTACACACGGCGGGGTTATATTGTCCATCATCACCACCATTTGCTGCAATATCGCGAAACGAGTTTTAATTTTTTTACACGTTATAGTGTCAAATGATATATATATATATATATATATATATATATATATATACTGATTTTTAATATTATTTTTTTTTACTGTATTATTTTCGCGCACTCTTAAACCCGCGTATATCTCTTAAGCTTCATCTAGTCATTTCTTTCGTTTTTCCTTTCGAACAAATCGAAATTAAAACCGACACGTTCATTTTTTAATTTAATTTTTAATAATAATAATAATAAAATACGTATCAACACCACGGCAAATATAATATTATGAATTAAATGTAATAAAAAAAGTTAAATAATTATATTTTTAGTTATTACGTAAACGTCTGTACATATACCATTTCTATATATTATAAATAATATAAAACTATTAAAAGTGTGTACACACGCACCTTAGGTCGTCGTTATGCGTAAAAAGTGTTGTACTATACTTTATTTATTATATATTTTGTATATTATATATATATATATATGTGTGTGTTTGTGTTACATTATCTGAAAGCACAGACCGTTGGTGCTCGGTCGCGCGGTCTTTACACAGAATCACCATAACCACAAAATGAACGCGAACGGTTAGCAACAAAAAAAAATAATAATAATCATATTGTGTAGAGAATATTATATATTTTTTAGAAGAGATGAATGTGTTCTAAGCACATGTGTATTTTTTAGCAAAACATAAATATAATCTTGCCGCCCTTTGTCGAGTGGAATGTAAAAAATAATAATAAAATAAATAAATAAATAAATAATGGTAAAAAAAAAAAAAAAAAAAAATGATTCTTACGCACTTAGCATGTTCCTAAAAAAAAAAAAAAAAAAAAACTAGGTAGTGGTGTCCAACGATTTTTGGAATGGAATCGTCGGACAAATATATATATATATATATAAACAAGGCGGCCCCCGAAAGCGATTGACCCGAGGACAGGTGTTAGACTTCAGATTTGTTTTGATTATTATTGTATTTTAATTTTAATTATTTTTATTTTCGCGATCTGAATTTTGTTTGTGTGTAGAAGTTATAGTTTTTTAACACTTGTGATATTCGCAAAGTTAATTATTGTTTGTTCGTAATTTTTATTATTACAATTATAATTATTACTACTATTAATTAATTATTGTTATTATTATTAATTATTATTATTATGTACATGACGCTGTGTATTATCATCATTTGAATCATTTGCGGTTTTTGAAATAATAAAACTGTCGTTCTTCTCAGAATTATTAGATATAATATATATATATTATAATAATATTATCTAATATACAATTAGATCATTGTTTTAAATAATATCTAATTGATGAAAGTCGAACACTATATCATATATATTATATATATATATATATTTAATATGTATTTTTAGGTTTTTTTCGAAATTGAAATTTGAAATTTGAATCATGTACATTTTTTCCAGTTTTATTTTATTTTTTATTGTTTTTTTTTAAATTTTTGTTCCCGAAATGTCGTTTAATGTTTTTGTTTTTGTTTTTTTTTTTTTTCTTGCGTGTGTAAATATATGATTAGAATTGCGAGTGTCGTCGCCGCCGTCTCGGTTCTAATTAAAATAAAAGTACATCTTTGTCATTTTGTGATATTATATTTTTTGATGTATTTAATCACGCGTTTAAAACGCACTATATTATTATTATTATTTAAACGGCAGCGTGTTGTGTGCTGATCGATTTTAGTTTCTATGTGGTAATAATTTAGTTATTAAATATTAAAATTGAATATAAAAATGATTGAAAAAAAAAGTGATAACTATGTTGTATTATTATATCCAAACATTGTTGTTTTTGAACAGTACAAAAACTGTCATCAATCCTTCCCCTCCTCAAAAAAAAACTCCATCCATTGATAATGCCTCACAAATATTAATGTCTATTTTTAAGTACCATTTTTGTATTATGGCCCGACTTTGTTTATAATAAAATATGTGTATATTGCATAGACTGCAACTGTGAGATGCAGGAGAGGGCAGCAGTTGCACCTCCTAACGAATTATTAGGGGGCGCGTAGGTATACTTTTACCCACTAAAAACAATCGTCTACAAAAACCCGTTATTTTAAAATAATAAATAAATATTTGAAATATTTGACGTTATATTATTATCAAAATGTAATTCCGATTATTAAACATAATTTATATAAATATTTCTTTATTTAAAATCTAAATATTATTGAAAATTGATTCATTAAAATATTAAAATATGATATTTATATAATGCAAACGTAAAATATATAATTATAATTATTATTATTTGATAAATTTTTATATTTACACTTCTTTTAATAGCCAAATCGAAATTGTTTTCTTTAAGATTTTAAAAGAATCACTGTGACTAACATGTAATGGAAGAATATTGAGCATTAATAAAGGTATATGTTTTCAGGCTTATAGTTATATTACAAGAAAGAAGATTGTACCAGTTTTTTATAATTGCATCGTTTGGCTGTTGTAGTTGTATTATTCCATTTTGATATTATATTATTTATTACAGAAAATGTTTTTATTAAGATAATTCAAGTGTTTTTTTTTTTTGTCTTTACTATACAACATATTAGGTAGTTATTCAGTAAAGAATATATGACACAATATGGTAAGGTGAAATGTATTTAACTTATTATTCAGTTATTTATACCCCAATGTTTATTAGCTAATAAACCATTATTAGTGATTACCTAGCTTGAAAAATTTCCTAATATTTAAGTTATTATTTTTTTCAGTTAATCTGATGAGTCTAAAAGAAATTTCCCTAAGTGAAATGGGAAAAATTTTAACAAAGGGTGAAATGTAATTTTGAAAAGATTTACTTTATTTTCATACTTAATGTATGGCCACCCTGAAATTAACGCTAAGTGCCGCCTATGCAGTATATTGTATTTTATAAAACACTGTTTGAAATGATGGCTTTATATCAAGTGCTTGTGCGTGAAATATATATATATATATATATATATCATATACATATTTATGTCGTTACTATTACTATGGTTGTATTTTTGATTAATTTTTGAGTTTTTCCTTCTTCTCCTTAGTTCAACGAGAGACTATGGAAGAAAAAAACGTGTGTACCAACATATTAAAGTTTATGGTGGTCAGTGCACGCCCATCGAAAGAAAAATAAACGAAAACTGACAGTGAAAGAAACCATTAATCCGCTGTGGAAATAAATTTCATTAGAAATACAGTGAAACGTCTCTTAATTTCAGGGCCTAACCTATTAACAATGACTTTGGGTCGATAATCGTATAGCGCCGACATACATTGGTCCGTTATAAAATGTCGGCCACGCGAATTTTTTTTATTAGTTGCCTACTACAATAACGTATTTACTTGATCCTTGCGCTAAATTTAAATTAAGAGCAATGCAAATAAATTTTTTTTGAAAATGCCTTAAAGTTTACAAAAATAATATTTTTCCATTTTTATATGCTAAACCGTTAGTTTTTCGTATAGTTTTAAAGAACTGGTTATCTGCAATCAAATGTTTTGTTTTGGGTTTCAAAACCAATTTTATAATCTCTTAATTGATTATATTTCTCACGAATGTTTCTGTATACGTAGTACTGTAGTAGTAGGTTAGGGTAACCATATTTATAAATATATATAAAAGAAAAAATGGGGGGGGGGCAAATAATTTAAATAATTTTCGCTAAAATTCTAAAAGAATACTTCATAAAATTATTTAGTATAGCTTTTTTCATTTTAATATGTCTTAACAATAACAATAGAGGGTTAATTTACTAAATATTTTAAAAACATTCCTCAGAGATCAAGAATAATTATTGTTTGAAGAGCACACGTCGAACACGCGCATGGACCGAGGAGCATGCCCCCCCTCCCCTCGGGTCCGTATAGTACTTTTTTTGACACCGCCACGCGAACGCAGACGGTTTAAATGTAATTTTAATGCGCCATTATTTTTTCTCCCTGGCGGACGCTTTGCCCGGAAAAAATACGTTAACTTACGACGAAACAACACGACTGTGCATCGATCAATATTATTATTATTATTATTATTATTAAAATGTAAAAAGCATATTATTAAATATAACACGTGTATTCCGAGACCAGCTGTTGGTTGTGTACATATACGTATATATATACGTATATCAGGGGTGGCCAAAATGAATATGTAATAAAATGTAAATATGATATAAAAATTATATCAAAAACAAAAAAAATCCTTTAAATCAATTTTTAGTGTATTGTATTGAAAATAGATGTCCAGGTATCGAATCTCATTGCAATATCGTTAAGGAAACTCACGGAATAGAAAACTTTTAGAATTTCAGTCTAAAAAGTTTAAAAATAATCGTCACTCTGTTTTGGAATTTTTCAAGAGTAAGAGTATCTCTATTTCGAAGAACCCAAACATCACTAATAAATGTGCACAAAATAAAAATTTTTGTAATCATTTTTAATTGACGATGAAAATAACCAAATGAAAATATTTTTCATATTTAACTAAAGATCATATCTTAAGGAATAACTCTGAGTCGACCATACTTCAATGTAACCAGATCACAAACTTATGGATATAAAAGTTACAAAAACATACAATATATCATCTCAACAATAATACATGTTTGACTTCATGCTAAAACAGTTATTTGTACAATGTTACAAGACAAACTCAAACTTTATACACTTAAAGCCATAATTCAAAATTTAAAATTGTGATGAATAAAAAAAAAAGCCGGACATACTTCGCACGACGGTTAAGATTCCCTTGACGGGTGTATTGAATTTTAAAGAAACGATAAATCATTTCTTCAATAAAACGATTCTGAACGAGGGAAGTTTATAACATAAAAAAGAAATAAGAAAATAAATGTTACAAAAAAGTCCCAAATTTTTTTTTTTATATTTTCAAAATTTTCTTGCGCCAAAATCTTACGAGATATATTATGATTTTATATCTATGTTTAAATTTTCATATCGGATCAAAAAAAGATGGTTTCCCAGTCGTTTTTGTCAAATTTTGGAGAGTTTTTTCCAAAAAAAAATTGAAGAATTGAGAAATTCAAAAAATGACCTCTCTAAAGTACAATCTAGAGGCAAATTCGGTTTCAAAAAATTACTGATCGAAACTTATGGACAAGTATTTCCATACGAAAAGTTGTACACAGAAAAAAATAAAAATAAACATCATTGTAAAAACACTAATACTTCTTCACTTCGTCCAGAATCTAAAATGTTATAATATTAAATAAGCGTATTATTGTTTTCGAAAATAGAATGAGAGACACATGCACACATATAGTTGTGTGCAACGACAAGAGCCGCATGTAGCCCATGAGCTACAATTTTGGTCACCCCTGATATATATATATATATACTATTATACACACAGCACGTGTGCTGTTGGCACTCGGCGAGCAAAAAAAAAAAAAAAAAACAGTATAACACATCGATCGGCTGTGAAATATGTGAGCGCGTAACGGCGGCGGCAGAAATGGGAGTTTTTCAGACTCTGAAATTCAGAGTATAAGCGGCCGCGGAGAAACCGTGTTTACATACGGCGTTTACGTTTTTAAATCCTTCCAACGTGCCGTTGCAAAGCGTATTCGATTAGCCGTTCGACACTCGGCAAGAAGTATAATTATTATTTTCTAGAGAAGTACGAGCGTAGTGCAGCACATAGGTACCTGTAACGTGTCCGTCGTAGGCGTGCGCAGACTTCTCTGAGCCAGACGTGGGGCTAAATTTAATCTGATCGCTCGTTCACAGGATTATGTCATCAAAAAAAAAAAAAAAAAAATCGTTATTTTACATTGAAAATTACCAGTTTCATAAAAATTCTAAACGCTTAACGACTAAATTATTTAATGTAATAACTAGGGATACGAAGTTATGCAAAAGTTTCGAAAATTGATTGTGTTATTGCAGTAAAAAAACACTCAAAATTGCACTTAAAATTACTATTAAACTGTTTTTTTTTTTTTTTTTTGTCTTATTTTCCAGGAACTTGTAAATAATTTTGTCAAATTTATTTATTTTTTCCATATACCCCAACGAATTATAATTAGCTGGAAACGAAATGGTATATTCGGAGCTTTGTCTTTAAAAAACAATACACTATCTAGACATTCCGGCGCGTCACCACTACAAAGCCCGAAAAAACTTAATTATGTAAATAACACCGTAAGTTCTATTTGAACTTTTCAAAACCATCAAATCGTATAATAGTTCTAAAAGTTCTATTTCGTGAATCGCCTTGACTATTGCAATGAGATTCAATACTGGACATCCGTTTTCAATGACATTAACTAAAAATGGATTCAAAAGACTTCTTTTGGCTCTCGGCATAATTTTATTTATGTACGTGCGGCTCGTGAACATATTCATGTTGGCCACCCCGTGTTATATTACATTGGTTTTCGATATTTTGTATTTTTTGTTTTGAATATTTGTAAATTGTAGGGTTGAACCCCTCTCCACCAAACATTAACGCAATTAGGACAAAATATTTGGGGGGGGGGGGCTAAAATGTTTATTTATTGATTCAGCCCCCGCAAATTACAATAACCTTAAGCAATTTTCAAAAAATGTGGGGGGGCTATGAGTGGTTTTGAGGGAGCTTAGCCCCTCTAAGCCTCCGCCTAGTTGCGCCTATGCCGCCAAACCGCCCAGCTCGTGGGTATTCCGTGCGGGTTTTCATTACACGAGTTGCGATAGTCAAACGAAAACGGCAGTCATACGAAATATTCAAATTACTATTTGAGATATATTATGTTATGACCTCTGAACCGCAGAAGCGCAGCAGCAGCGTATTTAAGTCCAAATGAAAAAAAAAAAAAAAATAGTACACTCGTAAAAAATATTACAAGAGGTATATATAATTTTAATTAATCGGACGAGACCGCAATGAATGACAATGATGATGGCTTATTATTAAGTCAAAACGAATTATTTAATATTATCGTCGAAATTACGGCTGATGGTCCGACCCGGACGGAAGTATAATATGGCGCGGTGATTGATATGGCCGTAGTAAAACCGTTTAAGTATACGATATTATATTATTTTTTACAACATCATGTGATGATGGCCTTAGACGACGGGCTGTAATTTAAGTCTGCGGCGGTGGGAGGTTAGTCCAAACGAATTGATAAATTACCGATCGTTCCGACTGACTATTATCGCGTACGGACAAAACGATTAGATAATTAACGCGAGCGGACTCTCTTAATTAATACAATAGACTGTTACTAGTAAGTAAATCGCAATATATATATATATAGGTGATAAAAGTAATGAGGAAAGTAATATCGTCGTCGTGTTCTTATTTGACATTTAAAAAAACCAATTAAAAATGACTAATTCGCGTCGTTTTAATTACAACATAATATATATGTTATTTATTTGAATTTTAATTGACTATCGTTACTGTCTAATGATCGTCGTTAAAAAACGAATCAGATACGAATGTAAGTGATGAGTTTTCACAAAACGGGGCACATTAAAGAAATGTTGAGTAGGGCTACAACTCGCCTCCCCTTCCCCTTAAACAAATTTGATCACCTTATTCACGCAGAGGGTTGTAAATTATTGTAATTATGGTCATGACGAGAACTGAAGCGAGGCACTGATCCTTCCCTCCAGTGTCTTTTAAGATTTTGAACAAAGAAAATAACGTGATAGAAGTATTATTTTATTTTTGGAAATTAAATTTATCCAATTTTTTTTTTTTTTTTTTTGGTAAGACCAGTAATTTATTTACATTCTCAACAATTGTCCAGTTGTTATGGAAAACTATCTCTTAATTATTATGATTTTAACTATATTAATTACAATATTGATACATCTGACTACTTTTGAACTAAATACGCTTTAAATTTCGGAAATATTTTAAATATCTCGTCAATTGATAGCATGTGTTATCTTATACGAGTTTAAATATTAATTCCAATAAATATAATATTTTTGTTTCACTAAAATACATTTTACTTCAAATTAAATTTATCAGTATATGCTTCAAAAAGATTTGATACGCATTTACAGTTAAAATTTTAATAAAATTAATTATTTGCCACCAAAACCGTGTTGAATTTCAAAAATTCTAAATCTGGTAAAAATGATTTTTTTTTTTTTTTACCAACAGGTTAAAATTATTTATGTATTGTCTACGAATACAAAAAAATGTTTGTCCTCATTCCCCTTAGAACGAATTCCCAATTACTGTTTTCACTAATCATAAATGCAGCACTATTAATCTATATTATAAAGGACACAGTAAACTTTTCTATATTCATGTGGTGCGGGATAAAATATTTCATTTGATGGATTTTCTTTGTTCGAGTTTCGAGACGTGACTAATTCGAACTAACTTCTTTTAATTCTTAATTATTATATAATAAGTCAATCGAATACTGCGTTTCACACACATTTTCTATTGTCACTTATAACGTCCTCGCCATTTCTGGCCCGTATGGAGGAGAAAATAGAGAATTATTTTGTCGCGTTCGAGAGCGAACAAAGAGTATATCGACCACATAACACTGGAGTTTATCGAGTGCGTTAACGTCATCAGTTTATCAGGGGTAGGTCCACTGCACCCACCCCGTCAGAGTAAATAATACGCCAAACGGAGTGTAACTGGCGAGTACACAATGAATGCATAATATTAAACATTATATGTGTATAATATTTAAGTTTACTGTAGCGGCAGAAAGTGTGGTGTGTTTATGGGGTGTATATAGACGTTTAAAGGACCTTAAAAAGCAATTAATCTTAATGGGGATTAAATAATTTGTGTATAGTCTTTCCTCCGTTTTGCGATGAGACGACCGTCGCAGATGTCCGTCTCCGGTGTGGATATACAATAAAAGACTCGCGTGAGTACATATAATATTGACCGCAATAATTATTATGAACCGAGTAAAAAGATTATTCACACGAATGTTCCTCCTCGTTATTTTATCGTATAGATCAGTGGTTCTCAATCATTTTAGGACCACGACCCAAATTTTTCTTCAAAAACCTATCGCGATCCCCATGGTTTTACATTTTTCGAATAAAAAGGTAGTTCTTAAAAATCAAAATCAAATCAATATTTTAATCACTTAATATAGGTATTTTAATTGGTTTATAATGAATAAAATTTTACAAATGTATGCAAACGTGCCACTCCATCATTTTTACAGTGGAGTTTGGTTAAAAACGTAATTTTTTGAGAATTTATATAATTAAACAAATTTCTCGCGCCCCCCAAAAGTTAACTCGAGACCCACCAATGGGTCGCGACCCACACTTTGAGAAACGCTGGTATAGATGCAATGATGCGTATTTTAATGTCATAACGATTTACAAGTGAAATCGATGACATGAACACATAGAGTATCTCATAAGATTATAAGAATCACCTTGGCGTCGTGTACACGTGCATTTAAGAAATTTATCATGATATAGTTCAATTTCTAAAGAGCATTAAAGTTGTGTATAATATTATTAAAACACATTTTTCCTCAAACGTGTACTTTCTTTAATAAATTATTAACTAGGTATTTAAAAAACGATTTAGATTAGATTATGGTAGATTTTATTATTTAAATAACATAATACAAGAAGAAAATATTACATAAATAATAAAAAAAAATTACCTACACCTTAAAGCTAAACTTGTGGTGGTGTAGGGAGTAACAGCATACGACATATTATAATTTTTTTAATTACTTATAATTACTTAAAATAACAAAATATATTAAACAGACACTGTATTAAAAAAGTGATAAAAAAAAAAAATAAAAATAATAATAATAATAATAGAGAAGCATATATATATATATATATATAAATTAGATTAGATTTAAATTAAACACTGACTTAGTTCACTAAATAAAACATTATTAATACATTTTTCGAAATTAATTTTATCATTATATATATTTTTTTTCACATCAATATTATTTTCAAAAAAATGAGGCTTAATATTCAAACATTTTAATCAAAATTACAAATTACAGCTGGTCGTCTCCAATGTGAACGCATACACTTGGAGATATTCAAGACGCGCGTTATACAAGTACATACGTAGTAATAATGTCTACAACAGTCGTATATAAGTGTCGTCGTCAGTAAATTTGAACCGAATGACCCTTGAAGATGCACGAATGGTACTTATCGTTATTCTGTTGATAAGTATTTTATATATATATATATATATATATATCGTAATGAAATCGTTGATAATCGGACATTGATAATTTACATATTATAAAAATGATTGTATGATGTGGTTAAGAATAATTAATGAGGCATCGCGCGTATGCGACACTCGAAAAGATTTTTTCGCATGTAAGAATAAGTACTACTTCATCGTAGACGTGCACTCGAGAGCCGATTTGTTAAGTACCAGTTAAATATGGGCTGTTGTATAACGTTTCCCGGGCACTAAAACCTAAACCGGAACAATATTGATAGTCTATGACAATCTATATAATCGACAATCGTATAATAATTCATATTTCGTATAATATTCATGACTAAATATTATGAAAAATTAAAAAATTTGACGTCTTACAATATGTTTGTGATGTTTCGTCGAAATTACATCGGCGATTTCCTTTTGTTTGATTGTTAAATAACATATTTTTTAATAAAATAGCATTGTTCTTATTTTGATTGTAGTTTATTTATTGCGTTTTAGGGTCAAAGCGAAGCGAAGAAGCTTATGTTTTTAATATAAAGATTTTTCTTTTTTTTTTTATTTTCTTTCTCTGTAAAAACTTTTTTGCATAGAAATACTTGTGCAAAAGTTTCTATCAGTAATCCAAAATCACCTCCAAGTGGTATTTTCAAGAGATCATTTTTCAAATTTCTCAATACCTTTTTCAAAAACGCGGAAAATCTGTAGTAAAATTAATGTTTTATAAGAGATTATTTTAGCATTTTTAGAGCATATTTCGTAAATTTTATAGCATATTTTAAGTATTTATAAGTCCCTAGCCCTAGTCGTCATAAGATTTCACGGCGTACTATGACGTGTTTATATTTAATAATTAAAACACATATCTCGTCGACATTGTACGCGTGATCTCCGTTATATTTCGACGTCTTCGTTCCACAAGTACTTTTGCTTTTGAAATAAAAAAATAACGAGAGAACGCGTTTCGCGGAATAACGAATTGCAGGAAAACAGTATACACTAGTGTATGACGTGTTGTAATCGACAGAATGTTTATTATACAGTTGTTTGTGTTATTTTCGCCGTCATTAAAGGTGTGCGCATTGTTGCCAAAAGAAAAAAGAAGGAAGGAAAACAACACGGAATCCTGCCAATTCCTCGTGCGACGAGACAATATACAGTATTATATAGTGGTGGTGTTTTTTTTGTTTTTTCTTTTTGGTCGACCTACAATCTACATTACGACTCAAACGAGTAATGATTATTGGCAATACGCGATTTTATAGCAAGTATAAAATACAGGCAGTGTCATCGTTGAGACTTCTTTCGGGGGGGGGGGGGGACGAAAATATTCCTTTGAAATTTAATTAGTAGTAATAATATTAGCATTATAATTACTATTTCGTCGTTAAATTTCCTATTCCATGATTAGGAGAAAAATAAAACAATTATATAACATAAAACCTCTGTGTGAATATCGAATAGCCTAAATATATAAGTACTTTTTTACTTTTATTAAAAACAAAAGTTAATCATTAATGTTATGTGCTTACCATTGTGATAAAATAGACATTGAACAAGTAATGATTACAAATGACAATATAGTGTTTGTATTACAATATAGTGGTCGTATTGTGATTTTTTTTTAGGGTGGAGACTAGTCTAAAATAATTTTGATTTATTTAATATAAAATAATTCATAAAGGAGAGGGATTGCCCCTCCCAATCGCCTACCCCTTTAAAAATGTGCCACTGAATTATGGCTCATATAATATGAGGTTTTATTTATAGTATTGTTGTTGTTGTCTGTCGATGCCAATGACTTCGCGCGAAAAGAGTGAGAGAATTTCGTACTATCAACAACAAGCGTCGTAAAAAAATTCACAAATATCGTTATTTGCCAAAAAATGTTTGAACAAATAATTATATTTGTGTGAATAATACGTCATTTAGATATTTTAATTCGCGAGCCTACTAAAAAATATCGTATTCAAAAGACGCGTTTGACAGCGTTTGTATTTGATTAATTTAATATTAAGCCAAATTTTAATATTTAAAATAATTGATCCAACACCTTAAAAAAAAAAAAACACGGCTCTCGTGTCGAACCCCTTCACGATTGATAAATTTCTAGAAACGTGACGTCCGAGTAGGGTTGCAAACCGTCCTACATTGGGTAGGACTACATTCGGGTAATTTGTCCCACGAACAACAATGTTTTAAATTTTTTGTAGGACAATCCTACATTTCAATACATAGACTTTGCATAATATGGCAGAACACTATATATTATCACTTTTTTAATGTAATCAAAATTTCCTTAATCATTTGTTCAGCACTTGTGTATACTTCTCTTATATAATCTTTTATCAAATAAATAAAGAGACGAAAATATACTATTTTACTAAAAATAAAAAATTAATTGATTAAAAAAAAAAAAAAATATTATAATAATAATTATTGAGAATATCGAAAAATTACCTCTATAAAGTACCGATTATATAGAGGCAAATGCAGTTTCAAAAAGTTGCTGATCGAAACCTTTAGATAAATAATATTTCTGTATGAAAATATAAGCACATAAAAAAAAAAAATTTAAAAAGAAAATAGAAGAAAAAATAAATATATATTTCATTGTAAAAACACTAGCTTTTTCACTTCACATATATTATTGTTGAATAAAAAATTGTCCTACATTATTTTTATTTGAAAGTTGGCAACCGAGTGTTGTGGCGAAAAATAAATAGAAATAAAAATCAGTGGCCTTATCGATTTGACAATAATGATTCGTGTCGGACATTGTTTTTTGTATAATATATTGTCCACACCGGAGTTGAAATTGTTGTACCCTGCTGTGACGGTTACCGGCTCGATATCGACCCGCGGACGGTGGGGATGATATCGTATACCTATTCGGTGATTATTCCGAAGGACGGGGCCGTCAGAGGACGTCGGCCCCAAGACGCTTGTTCGTTGCCGACGTCATATCGTTGTTTGTATTATTATTACTACGGTTTAAATGGGGAGGTGTGACCCTACGATTCCGTAGGTACCAAACAGGAAGCGGAAAAATAAAATCCAAAATGTTTTTAATTCGCGTATTGTACTACACGTTGTAATGATGGTGGTGCACAGGTTATTATTGCCGTTCAAAAGGGTCTAAAAATGTAAATTACAGGGACTATTGTTTGGTGTGTAATAAATTACATAGCGTGCAATACACTCAGTAATAGGCCAATAGCAAATCCGAGAGCGTGTAACAGCTATTTTTAGGTGTGCCGCGTGCGTCTTACGTGCGTCTTCCTGTCGTTGTTTTTCTCTTCTTTAGGTTTTCAGTCTTCCGACTGGTATTGCCTTCCTACAACTCTTCTCCATTCCTCCCTGTCCCATATTTTCCTTTTCATATCGACATATTTTAGGCCCAGTTCTCCGCATGTCTGTGTTATGAAATTTGTTCTAAGTCTTCCTTTTCCTTTTTTCCCTGGAATAATTCCTTCAAGGACTACTTGTATAGGACTATCATGTCTCAGAATATATCCTAGCCATTGTAGTTTTCTCGCTTTTATGTTATTTATTATTGTTGTCCTTTGTTCATTTACTTGCTGTAGTACTTGATCATTTGTTACTCTATCCACCCAGTTAATCTTTTGCATACGTCGATAGCACCACATCTCAAATGATTTTATCGATTCTTCTTCATTTTTGTTTATATGTCCATGTCTCCGCTGATTACAGTGCTATAGGCCACACGTATGTCTTTAGTATCCTTTTTCTGAGTGCAATGTTCATCTTTTTTGATAATAGGATCTGTTTTTTTTCTTAAAATTCAATTTTATTGTCGTTGTTATCTATCGAAAACTATTAAAATTTTCATCATTTTATTTACAGTTGGAGTGAAAGAGTTTATAATAATTATCTTTAATTTAAACATACGATAAATGGAGGAGTTAAAATTATTTATTTTTTTAAAATATTTGTGTAAAAAATTTACTCGATAAAATATGTAAATTTAACATGTTATTATTATTTGTTTTGTCACAGAAGTGGTGTGGAAGAGATAGAAGAGATTTATTATAAAAAAAAAAAAAAATAGAATTTTAAGTATTGGCCCCAAAAATTAAAATGAATATAAATCGACTCCCAAATTATAATATAGATTAAATTATTATCGATAAAATTATCGAGTAGTAAAGTGTAGAAGAAAGAAAAAATTGTAAACATTACAAAATATCATTTTATACATCATTGTGCTTATTGTACATACTACTACAACTAAGTCATCGTAGTTAAATTATTAATCTGTGGAACATTTTTTTTTTTTCACTAATAAATTTGTTATATGTCTTTCCAGTTTAATAAATTTTCGGTTATAAGAGCTTTAAATTGTATTACATTACAAAAATCGATCATTCCCACGAATAGGGAAATAGGCGATGTTTATTAAATATACTTAATACACAAAATTGATAATTATTGTTGTGTATAATTAACTGAAGTAGTTCCGCTCACAATCTTTTCGTTGACAAATATTAATAATCGAACGTTTCAATAAAACACAATTTAATTAAATTCAACACACCCACCGAGAGTATTCCGGTCTAAGAGCGAAAAATGCCCACAATGTGAATAGTATGACTTGCGCTTTTTTATATCACACGCTTCCTTTTTTAGTAAAAGAAGATCCATTAATATACAAACAATCAGAAAAAAAAAAAATCCTTCAGTATTTTACATATTATTATCAAACCGCCGTCATTGGATTCGATTATTTTTTAATTTAGAATTGTCATGACGTCTTGACGTGTTTAGTCACGACCAAATGACTGCATAATATATCATTTCACATACCGCGTCATGCGTAACCCGTGTTCATGTCATCGATGATGATATTAAATATAATTTTCGGTCAACGGCGTCCTTGGGGTTCTCGTAGTGTTTTTCTACGTTCTTCATTTCTCACTAATATATACGTATATATACACGTATATTATGTGTGCATATGTATACACAAGCAATTCGGTTTAAAGAGCTTCCGATGATACGTCGTTATTACGTCTGAAAGTCAACACTGTATGTACTCAGAATCCATTAGGTAGTACAACAATACGTGTCTTGCAGAAAATAAGCAAGGTGTCCCTGAAAGTCCTGGCAGTATCATCCTTAAACATTTACTGTCACCAGTCACTGCGCAACTAGGATTTTTTCAAGGGGCGGGATGTCCACCTATAAATTTCTACCATAATTTATTATTATTTAAATACATACATATAAAACTATAATCAATGTTAATTGATTAATTAATAGAAATTTCATGTAGCAAAATCTAACTGCCTTTTCTACGAGTTAACACAGGGGTTTTTAACCGATGGTCCATGGATTGGGGGTCCATAGATGGTAACTCGGGGCTACATGAAGTCGCTGTGACGTTATTGTTTTTAGACAACTCAAAAATAAATTTCTTTGAATTTAATTCAAATATTATGCGATGAATGAAGACTAAAATTAAAAACTGTTATGTTTATACCATAAATTTGTACTATGAAATTTATCGAATAAATGTACGTATTACATAATATTTATTATTTTTGTATGCACGAGCGGTTTTCCATATTTTGGTAAATACCAAATATTTCTGATAAATTAATAATAATTACTTCTCATGAATTCTGTTACTTGAAAGATGACAACGGGACACACCAGTCATAATATTATATATATATATATATATATTTCAGTTATAAGTAAGAATTCCTATTTTGTTTGTTAACCACTTCGTTTGAAAAGTACAAAGATAATAGAAGTGTTGAATATGATAACAATTTTTTTTTCCAATCATAAAATAAATTATTGTATATGTTGGTATTGATAATGGTCTTAGAATTATTATTAAAAATTAATTCAAAACGTATTATTTACTCTTTTTTTTTGGGGGGGGGGTAGTCCGTTGTTAAACTTTTAACTTGAAAGAGAACTATGAACTAGAAAAGGTTAAGAACCTATGAGTTAACATTTTTATATAACGTTATTTGTAGATAAATAAAATGTAGCAACAATAAGCATGTATCAAGTTTATTTCTGAATCAGTAGAGGTTATATAATTTTATGGTTTAATGCTCGTTGAATAAAATTTCCATAAATATGGTTTAAAGGGGGTGTCCAGACACCTAAAACACCCCCCTTGGTTGCGCGTCACTGATTGTCACCGCGGTTAACCCTTTGTACCTTAATTTGGTTTATGAACAAATTATGTAATTTACTGAAATCGGGTGAAAACCATCCGAGTTAGAAGAGTACCTATGGGTCGAGTTTTTTATCTCGTAAAACTAACACAGCTGTTAGTGGTGAGAACATAAAAACAATATTCGTTGTTGTTCGATGTACAGTATCCCCGTATGGACTTAACAAAATGTGAAGACGTTAATAATCCATATGTGCATTGCGCAGGGATTAAAGAGAGCCATTTCCAGCGTTTATAATTACATTTTTTAATTTAATTTATTATAATCAACGCCAGACTGTTTTGATAAAATTAACATATAATAAATAAACAGATAAAAACATACAACAACATGTTATAAGAAGCATGACTTAAACTAACTTTAATATTATAGAGAGAAGAAAAAGAAATATTAAATAAATAAATAAAAATAAAACATGGTGTAAATTATACGAAACAAGATGTGAGCCTTCGTACTAAATAATATGGTTTAATAGTCTATATGATTATTTGCATTATGCATCATCCTTTTAGAAGTGGGGCATTCCTGGAAAAGTTAGATTTATTGGTGGGGACGTAAAAATTACACTGAAGCCTAGTGTTACTAAAAATTTACGAAAACTTAGTTCTCCGCGAAGCCTTGGAGTATCAACTTGACCATGGAATAAAAGTGATACCAAAATTATGACGCCCGACAGAAAGGGGAACAAGTGTCAGAGCTTGGTTTACTGGCCCATAATCATGTGGTGGATGAGGAATGTCTAAAAATGTCTAATTTTTTATTTTTAAATCGTTAGAAATGAAATAAGCAGAAATAACTCTGTTGAAAATATCAAAAATAAATCGCATATTTTATAATTTATGCCATATGAAATATCGGAATTTTCTTAAAAATTATTCTGTTGGAAATTCAGATGATATCATATACACGTATGTATTATAGGTAATGAATTGTCACTCACCCGTATTCACTACTCGTAAATATATCGTTATGTCACATATTTTAAAACGTGCGTTATTAATAATAAATTCAAAAAGTGGCGGCCGTGGTCTTGTCCGCGTTTTCGCGGCGGTTAAGGAGATAAAAAAATATATTTAAAAGACGACATCACCCACACCACGCACACGCGCCCGTGTCGTATTGTGGCTATATTATAACCTCCTATTAATCATATTCGCGTGTACGGTGATTAGAATACTTACTATGCTATATCAGACGGATTTGGCGAAAACAGTATAAGGACAGTCGCGGGGCCGCAATGTTGCTCAGTGTTGTCGAGACGGCGTTTCAAAACGAATATTAAGTGCTTGCGATGAGATTATAATAACGATTGTGAGACATTATTTTCTGACGGTCGTTTCGTGTGTTCTGCCACGGTGCGCGCCGAATGATACCTAACCACCACGTGGTGCACTCGGTGGATTTGAACCCGCGACGACGACGACGACGACGACAAAGTACGTTTGTTTCCCCGAACAGTGTTCGTAAACAGTTTTTTTTTGTTCACCGTCAACACTCGAATGAAATCTAATACGAATAATTAATTATTAATTATAGTTATTATCGTCGCCGGCGATCGTTGTCGTCGAAACCGTCGTCGTCGTCGTTTAGGCGCACGCGACCGGTTACCGCGCGGTTATACTATGCGACCGTTTTGGACGGCGAAAAAATCTTTGTCCGCGGTCATCGCCGCCGCCGTATCGACAGTGACCATTGCTGTTTTTACCGCGTGCGATTTGGCTTCCGGCTTGGAATCGGTGAGTACTTACAACAATTATTATCAATATCAATCAGTGGCGTGACCCAAGGCCGGACCCAAGTGCTCTTTGGGCCACGGGGCGGAAATTTCGTATTAGGCCATTTTGACAAAAAATTCTTTGAAAATCCTCACGCTTCGCTGGCAAAAAAATAAATTTTTCTAACTCATTTACAAATTTAACATGAAAATTATTATCAATATATATTTTATACGTCTATAAGACTATTGATTTGTAGTATAATAAAAGTCAAGACTGCCACCAAATTAATATAAATAATAACGCGTGATAATACAGAGTTTAATGATAAGTTTTAAATTTATTAACAAGGTAACATATTATTATAAAACAAAAACTATTTTATTAAATACATTTTTTTTTTCTTGCTTCACTTGAAGCCATCTCCCTTAGTACTTCATTTACGCTAAGTATAACTTAAAATCACGGAAAAATGTGATTCAGTCTAAAACTGTATGGGCCCTTGTCACTTTGATTCTCGGGTGGGCCCCGGGGCTGCAGCCCCGTCTAGACCCCCCTTAATCCGGCTATGGCGCAACCAAGGGGGTTGTTTTGGGTGTCATGACACCCCCCTTAAACCATATTTTTGGAAATTTTATTCAATGAGCATTGAAAAAAAAATCGTTTTAACTATACAATAATTATAAAATCTTTAATTATTCAGAAATAAACTTGAAACATGCTTTAAAAATTCATATTGTTAAATATGCGACATTAAATTTTATTTATCTACAAATAACGTTGTAAAAATGTTAACTCATAGAAAAGACAGTTGGATTTTGCTCCATAAAATTTATAATTAATGAATTCTTGTAAAGTGTTCACTAACATTGATTTTAATTTTATATTTAAATAATTATAGTAAAAATTTATAGGTAAACGAAAAAATCCTAGTTGCGTCTGCAAACTTTAATAAGAATGACTATAGTTGTTCGATTATTGCAATTAAATCACTGCGATAAGTGATTAGATAAGTGTATAAAACAATCACGACACACTTCGCACTACGGGTATTCACTGCAGCTTCTCGGGTAGGACACTCGTGTTGGATGAATCGAATTTAAAAAAAAAAAAAAATGGTTTATTCGATAAAACTACAGTGAGAAAAGCTTCAGTTGATTATAAACAGTAGGTATAATAAACGTCACTACTATATCGAACAACAGAATAAACTGTTATATAGTAGTAAATAACCATAGTATCATAGTAATAAATGAACCGTAATAAGACAAGAAATAATTAATTTTCTATGAATCGAACGCTCTGATACGGTTTTAAGGGACATTTGTGTTAAGTATTCATAAGATAATGAGCGTCTCTTTTTGCAAAACTTCCCTCGATTGCTTTGCAAACTCTTATCGCACACTTCGCACTTCGACATTCAAATCGACACCTCACTCGATTTGGTGTGAAAAATCACATCGGTAAGCAATAAAGCATAAAGTTTTTTGTTAAGGACTTTTACACTTTAAAACTGACGTATATGCACTTCAGAATATTTGACAATTAACATTTTAGACTTTATTTTTTGTCCGTTGGATAAAAGTGGATCACTCCTATTTTAAGTGGCCATCAATAGTAAATTGTAAATCAATAATATTATAATCTTACATACAAAACATTAAAAAAACAAATTTATATACATAAATCACGTTATTTATTTATTTTATCTTTCCACTCGAATATGTGTGTTTTTAGGTCACGCTTCCGATAAGCACTGATTTATTTATTCATTTTTTTCTCTCTAGAAATAATTTTTGCAATCAAATAATCAAAATACATCAAAGATATTTTTCCAGCAGATCATTCTGATGGTTGGGATCTTTAAAGAAGAAATTTTTCCCAACAGTATTTCTACAAACAAGAAAAGGTTAAATGCTATTAAAAGCCAAGCAAAACGGTGAAATATACTCAAACTAAATTTTCATGAAATCAATTTCACTTTTTAGGCATAATTAAAAATAACGGTAATAAAAATAGAAAATTTAGGTAGGTATATTTCCATATTTTTATCAACCCTTCCCATAATTAAACTCTGCGTATTTACCTGTTTTATCATATTATTCTTAATTCGAATATTATAAAACAATAATTATATTCAAGTTTTATCAAAGTTGTATTTATTAATAGCTTTTTTCACATTCTTACGTTTTTCTAAATCATAAATGTATTTTTAAGGGTATATTTTAATAGAATTTGTCAAGAATCGACAACTGGGTCATATTGATATGTAAAAAATAGAAAAAAGTTTCCTAGTCTTTTTCGTTAAATTTTAGAAAGTTTTCGCCAAATTTCGAGTAAACTATTGGAAATTCAAAAAATGATCTCTCAAAAGTACCGTCTAGAGGCAAATCTTGATTCAAAAAGTTGCTTATCAATAATTTTAAAAAGGTATTTCTATACGAAAACGTGTAAACAAAAAAAAAAAAAAAGAAAAAGAAAAAGAATAGACGATACCACATTAGCACATTAAAAAAAAAAAAAAAAAAAAAATGTTTAAGTGTATAACAATCGATCGCATTTTTCCGCTTTAAACGTTATAAACAAAGATTAATAAATGTGTATGTGTATGTCGTTGAACGTACGGAGTATTTCGTTGTTGCTAGTGATGTAAGTGGGAAATTTTCATTTTAGAAATTTCTAAAGTGGAAATTTTTGCTCTTTAGAAATTTCCCAGAGAAATTTCTTAGTAAAACCATATTTGAATAATAGTTTTTGTTTACGTAAATGTTGTTTTGATAAGACATATGAGAATAAGAGTACATAAGTATATAGTTATTTTGTATAAATACAATATGTAAATTGTAAAGTAATAAGCTTTTTTCGTATGATTTCTTAAAAAGAAATATATAAGTAATATTTATATGAATAACTATGTTATATTGAGTATTATTTTAAAAACATTTCAGAAATTTCATGAAATTTCCTCTAAGAAATTTCTGAAATTTAACAGTTAGTCTAGTTGTTGCATATACATCGTGCCCGTAGTGAATAAGATTTATACGTACGTGCAAATTTAGTACCTAGGTAGTTTCTTGTCGGTGCGTGGCGTGTGCATTATAACCTATATAATAAATATGTATGTATTATAAATCCAGTAAACCTTAAGGGCGCCCTAATAATAACGAGAAAACGGTCCTCGGGGCGGGACGTGATTTATATACCGTGAAAAAAATTAATTAATTAATTTCGTAAAAGTTTTATTATAATATTTTTAGTTATATTAAATATGAAGATGTTTTAATTAAAATTTTAGTCGACTCCACTGATTGTTATTAATAATTTATAGGTCGGGACGTATATTTGAAAAATCATTAAAACATATTACTATTAAAGTGCGTGTATAATGTTGCATATATATATAGTTTTTAATCTGAAAACATACCCTCCGAATGAAATTATTAATTATCGTGTATCGTATTAAATTATGTTTGAGAGGTAGAAACCGTTTTTATTATAGTCTGCTCACGACACAATTGAGTTTAGATTTAATACATTTTGTTTTGTCGATGCGATTCAGCACACTCATCAATTCTCACACCACTCACACCCGATGAGTGAAGAATATCCATCATAGTACTAATTATGTGTCTGGCTTTTTCATTTATTCTTATTTATTTAATTTTTTCTTCATGATTTAAATATTAAATTCGGATTAGATTTCAACATTAAGATGTCTTTAAACGTCGAGAAAGGTTTCCGGGAATATATAAGAGGGGGGGGGAAATTAATCGATTAGAGCGTTTGATTACCGCAACTGGAATTAAAGGAGAAAATTTAATTAAAACCATTTAAAACGACCGTTGGGGCTTCGTCACATTCATTCATCAATCAAAGTCTCCTTTAAAATAAAAAAAATAAAACGGTATAATTATTATATTATATAGTATAAAATTCAAATATATTTTATTTGTGAATATATATATATAATGTAAGCGCAATATTTATAGTCTCTATCTATCTAACTTGCTGTAAACCAAAAAAGCATAGACTAGAACTTGTTATGTTATGACCTTTGATATAAAAAAAAGTGTGTAAACATTAATGAGAAAATTTAAAGAGGATAATATATTTTCAAGGTTCATAATATGTATTTTTTGTTTTAATATCGACTAACAATAAAGTTACAGGGTTTCGATTATTAGATTTTTTTTAAATTTCTATAACTTATCGAGTTATGATTTCCCCCCGAATTGTCTGTTTGATTGATAGAGATATTAAAGCATGTATTAACATTTGACATCCTCTGTGAAAAAAAAATTACATCAAATACAGAGAATTCTGTATAGGCAATTTATGAAATTGAATTATTTTAATCATTACACTATGTAAACAAAATTTGATGAAATGCAGAGTATAATGACTATAATGTATGATATTTTATTATTTAACGTAATAACTTTTGCGCTTAATTATATTTAATACAAACAAATTATGATTAATGACTTGTCGTTACTCTTCAAATAAGTAAATATAAAATATATTTTAAAAATAATGAGTATTCTGCGGTAGCCATGGCCGTTTAAAGTATGATGAAAAATTACGAATTTTGACTATGAATATTTTTCGTGTAGGATATTGCGAATATTTCGTGTAACTTCTACCTGTACAATAATATTATTACATTATAATATTATTATATAAGTTAAGGTTAAGGTTAAGGTTATTATACTATAATAATATTAGTAACCTTAATGTTTATGATTCGGTAAATAAATAATGGATGTCCGGATATTGTTACTCGTTAGAAATGTTGTAAAGTTTACAACGCGTGACTACAACTCACGTGACGACTAAAAAAAGCAACCGCTGAAAGGTTAAGGCCTACTCGGAACATGTTATACATTCTTATTTATATAGGTTCAGGTTAGGTACTTATTTTTACATTTTTGATCGAATTTCGTATGTTTATTTTTAATTTATAAGATCTTTAAATTTTCAGTAAGTAAAACACGGTAAAATCGATCATCCTCACGAATAATGAAAAGGACATGTATTATTATTCTGTTGTTTTAACATATTCATTATAAAACTGACAACAATATTATGTTCTGTATAATCAATTAGATTAGAATTGTTTTATTGAAGAATCGACGATTTATCATTTCTTTAAAAATTCGACATATCCACAAATCGCTTCTCATATGAGAAGTCAAGAATATTCACGGTGCGAAGTATGTTTGGCTTTTTGAATTTGAAACTAAATATATTTTGAGATTTCTAAAGGATCTGGACAATGTGTAACGATGAATAGTTCAGAAAAAGGGGTAATTTGACCTTTGACCCCCCCCCATAGACCCACCATTGTCTCTTGTTCCGGTTTGACGACTGAATCGTCCAATATTTTCTTTATCAACGAAAATTTTTGTTTCCAAAAGACGAAGCAGATAAAGGAGCTCGGTTATCCACTGAAGACGTACCAAGTGTGGACGGCCGATAAATATCTGCTGGGCTTGGAGCAAATACCGTACAGCAAACACGGCAAGGGATCCATTGGCAAGCCGGTTTTGTTATTGCACGGACTATATTTGTCTTCGGCTATATTCGCGTTAAACAACTCGTCGCTCAGTGAGTATTTCCATTTTAAAATATGATTTTCCCGCTGATTGTGTATTATATTATGTGAAAAGCAGTAATTTTTTTGCTTTTATCATCGAAATAACTAAAAAAACTAACAAATAATAATAGTAATAGCACTCCATCAGATCGTATTTTATGTAAAAAAAAAAAAAATAAAAAAAATGTTTAAGGTTTTAATTTCTGACCCTGGTTATATATTATTTTCATTTTTTCCCCATTCAAACACTCGGGTTTTGTCGTATTGTCGCATGCAGTCCAACAAATCATCATTTTTAAGTGATTTAATTGAAACGACTTTATTCCTAATCAGACATGTTTTTCGTCTTTTTGGATTTCGTTCACAAAACAATCATTGTTCGCTGAAGAAAAAATATTTCATTACATTCTTCGAATGACGATATCAAATAACAATGGTGATTTATGCTGTTTTACAGCAAATCAAAAATTTAATGTTTATAATAATATTTTATTCATCGTAGGTTTTGTTCTGTCGGATTCCGGTTTCGACGTATGGCTGTTCAATGCCAGAGGCACGGGTCTGTCGAGAAAACTTAGCATTTACAAGACGCCTAGATCGCCTCCGAAAATGAACCGAATATCGTGGAATTTCAGGTAGTTCATCATAATGGCATAGTGATATTGTAATATATATATATATATATTATGTATATAATATATAATAATGCTATTTTTAATACTTTTGGTGGCTTAATTTAAAATTTAAGATTCTTTAACAATTGAAAAGCATTTACGTTTTGAAAATAATTTTTTTACAGGTAGAAAAAAAGAGAAATAATATTTAAGCCAGGGGTGACTGTTTCTGTTTATTTTTGTCATGTTCGAGGTTTTAAGCTGGCCATTTTGAAATTAAACAGGGCAAAACAAAAATAGATATATCTACCTATGTAAATTATCCTGTTTTTAATTTTTCCATAGATCGTAATCATCATAAAAATAGTAAAAAGCAATTTAAAAACTAAAAATATGTAAATAGTCGATTACTTTACCCGTGAAAATCAATAAGTTTTGTATAAGAAGATTAAAGAGGATAACGCGGCAGCAAAATTTTAGAAAATGGCATATAATATTTATATTTATAAATAATTGTCATTTACGTTTTATATTTATAACTTTTGTATAAACAGAGTCTAAAAATATATATATATATATATATCAATATAAAATATATAATAATAAATTACTTTTTTTGAAAAAATAGAATAAACATGAATTTGGATGAGCTATAAATATTTCACAGTTCAGTAAAATCTGAGATGTTTAAAATATTGACGCCATGATTTTTATTTCTCTTCATAACTCATCGTTATTCGACAGACGAAAATGAGATCTGTGTATAACCACGTCTAACGACATAATATCATGACCATTTGTAATATCAGTTATAATGATGATATTATTAGTAAAACAGGAGAAGTGTATATGCAATTTTGGTACATTCGTGCCAAACACATTATTGCGTTTGCCTATTTCTACTTAACGGACATACTTCCGTTAACCTACTTAACGCGACGAATTTAGTGCACACTGTAAGATATTCGTTTTGAAACATATATTTTTTAAATTTGAGGATTATTTTGTCAAAAAAAAAAAAAAAACAGCGTTAAAATCTAAAAGCTATTTTTATTAAGTCAGGATGCGTCTGTAACGCATTTATTAATCTGAAATTCAACATTTCGTTATTAACAGCGTACGAATTTAATTATTTTAATATTAATTAATTTAATTATAAACGCGTGTTTTTATTGGAATGAAATATTTTGACATACAGTAATTATACTACATATAATGATATGAAATATAACTGTATTTATAAAATGATGGAATCCCTGTGTAAAGTTCCCCCGTAGCTAATTGGCCCAAGTGTCACCGTACCCTGTTATCCGTCCTAGTTACCAAAAATCCTAACCTAAGAATTACCATTGTTGATCATCGTCGAGATGAATTGTGAAAAAATTATTTTCCTATTTTAGTTTTCACGAAATGGGCGTATTCGACATGACGACTGCCATCGATTTCATCCTGAACACCACGGGATATTCCAAACTGGACGTGGTAGGCTATTCGCTGGGAACCACAATAGCCCTGGCTGGCCTGTCCGAAAGACCGGAATACAATTCGAAAATCAACAAGCTCGTACTCATGGCTCCGACGTCCAGACTCAAATCGTCCGGAATGCCGCTGAACATTTTCAGACTGTTTTCCAAAACTATAACGGTATAACATGGGTTTAGTTTTAATCGAAACACCGACTGCGCAATGCTGTAGCAACAAGTGATAATCGTGAAACAGTGAAAGCTGAATAATTAATGAATATATATTTACAATTTAAAGTCGATCGTAATTCTTTTTGCCCTGTTTTTCAAGCCTATCTCATTTTTTTTTTTTTTTTTTAATTTTTCTTGCCTTTTTCCCCATGATTTTAGAAATGATTTTGTAAAAGCATTATTTAATGTGTAATTAAAGCATTACAACAATACTATTATTACAACACAATTATATATTTTTCAAAATATCCATATTTTTCAAAATGATTATGATCTATAGAGTGAGGGTGGTAAATGTTTTATTTTGCTAACTGTACATTTCCTCGTTTGTTATTTGTTATATTATATGAACAGTTATTTTTGCTCCTCGGTCATTACTTTCTATTGGTACATTCGTCAATACGGACGGATACTCGGCAAGCTCTTGTCATTATTATTATTATTATTATTATTTTTTTTTCAAATAATTTATTATGCACCGTTGTGTGTAATTTTTACTAATTTCTCGTCTATTTTTAACAAATTATTTTGTTCGTTTTAGATCTTTCTGGATGAATTCAATTTCTTTCCGTACACCGAAGATCCAGACACTACGTTCCGATTACTGAGAAAGTTGTGTATGAACGATTTCGTCTTTACGTTTTGTAGATTATTCATTGATTTAGCACACGGGATCAGTTTACCGATTACCAAAGTACGTAACGCTTAAACCCAAACAGGGTAAAATACTCAGGGCAGTCAAGGCTGGACAAGTTAATAGTTATTTTTAACTGAGTTACGTTAAAGTAATTGAAAAGCTAACAAATTAAGAAGGCAATTAGTTAACTGAATTTTAAATTATAACTCATTTAAGTTAAAAGTTAAATTAAAAAAAAAATTTATAGTCATGATTTATGAACTTAAAATAAGTTTAAATTTTTTTTTTTTTTAATTCTGATGATTCCAAGACTTGATTCGTGTTTTTTTTCATCTTATGTAAAATAATGTTGATAATGTACATAACATACATTCAAAACATGCCAATGAATCAGAGTAAAACCTATAAAGCAATCCAATAACAAATTTTTATTCATAGATTTCAAAGTATTTAATTTTATTCAAAAGCATTTATTGAGTTATTATAATATATAATATTGATAAATGATCTTGGAAGTTAAGTTAATGAAATATCAAACGCAGTAAGTTTAAAAGTTGAAATCAACTTAATTTACTAACTTATTAATTCGTTTATATCCAGTCTTAACTACAGTACTATTTGTATATAAAAATCATTGATTGAATTTTTAATAATTGTCGACAATCAACGGTATATATATATATATATATATATATAAAAAAAATAAATAGTGCTCTGGTAACAAAAATAGGGTAACTCTAAAAAAGGGGTCTTCAGCTTTTTCTGACTAGAGAGCTATAAATAGAAAACTTTAAAATGCCGGAGTTTCATCACTTTTTGTTATCTACTCGTATTTTTCAGCAATGTTTAACACCTACAAAATATTATATTCCCGTTGAGTGCTTTTAAAATTAAACTCGAGTATTTTTGTATGAAATAAATAATAAACTAGCCAAACCAGTTACAAGCTTTTCGGTTAAACTTAAATGTCATTACTTTAATCAAAATTTGTTTTTCAATTTCAAGGACACGGCTTTAAACATACTGTCAGAATTTCCGCAGCCAATGTCGTCTAAAACATTGAAACACATGCTACAACTATTGATGTCCGGTAAGTAAAATAACTTATAGTTACACGCCTATAGTGAAAATATTATTTTCGAGATACGCAAAGTCACGTAATGTATATATACTCTCTAAAGACTTAGAGCTATATCGAACGGTATAATATATGGAACCTGTTTAATGTTTTTGTGACACTCGACATTAATGTATTATAGATAATTTCAACATAATCGTATTAGTGTTTAAACTACCTATTTGAGATTGTTTGAATTAACCGAATCGTTTCAATCATAAGTAAATAATTACAAAAATAATATTATACTCTTTTTATTGATGATAATAGTCGTGTTTTTTCCTTCCTCTACAATAGTAAACATGGATGAATATTGGCCCTGACGGAATTCAAGGTGCTTTCCTCGACAGCTGATGCAAATTTTTGACTCAAATGAGTTGCCATTTTTATGTCAAATTATATATTAATGTTATATAATCAAATTATATAATATTGATTGGATAGTAGGCAAAGCATTACGATCATTAGGGTTTATAAGACGACATGCAGGGACTGTCATGTCTGTTAGATGTTTGTTAATATTATATACTTCTCTAGTTAGATCAATTGTAGAGTATGGGTCTGTGGTATGGTCTCCTAGAACTAAATGTGACATAATTCAAATTGAACGTGTTCAGCATCGTTTTTTGAAAATGGTTTCTCGATCTGTGGGCATTATTCACGAACCCCATGACTACAAACCCGTATTAACAGCACTAAATTCATCCACTCTGAGTGAAAGGAGAAATATGAGTGACATTAATATTTTAAATGGTTTAGTTTCTGGTGTAATTGACTCACCATGCTTACTATCTAGAATAGGTTTTCGCATTCCAGGAACAACCCGTTCACAAGACCCTTACTACCTTGCTCCTGTGAAAAGAAATTATTTGGATGATGACCCTCTGAGGAGAGCTGTGTCTTTGGTTAATAATCAAACTAATTAAAAGTTCTTCCAATTTAGGTTTTTGTTTCCGTTATAACTAACATTCTCGAGCTTATTACGTAATATTCTCTAATTTCAATTTATTGTTAATGTGTTATATATATATATTTAAATGTAATTATGTATTTTCATTAATATGTACTACATTTTTAAAGCAGTATGGCGTTTAAAAAGAAATAAATAAATAATGTATATTATAGCTCGTAAAATTAGTGATGATGTTAAATTTAGAAAATTTATTTTTTGAAATTTCCAGAAATTTCAAGTAAAATTTTTTCGTTAAAAACAATCTGAATTTGTACATTGATGAAGTAGTAATCTATTATATTATTAAAAGGTGAGGAGATTTCTTATGACAGTTTTATCTGAAGTTCTACTAGAGCGATTTGCATAGATTTTTTTTTTTTAAACGAAAATACTTGTGTCTGCAGATAAGCTATCTAATGATAAAAGTTCAAAAAATTAATAAATATACTTAATCAGTTCTAATTGCACTTTATTCTTAAAATTTTTTTTAAATTCTTAGAAGAATTTAAAAAAAAATAATTTTACAATGACATATTTTTTTCTTCCGCTCCTGTGATTACCTTTTCGTATAGAAATACTTATTCAAAAGTTTCAATCAAAACCTATTTTAAATCGACTCTATATATTTTATTTTAAAGAGATCATTTTTCGTAAGTCACATTTTCTCAATGGGTTGATGACACAGTATTACATTTTTATTTTAGTCACTTTATCTCGCCTTAATTGTTTATTTGATTCCTATAGAAAATTTGGTAGCAACCTAGTTAATTTGTTGACTATGATAACTATGGTAACACAATAGTCAATAAATGTTAAAATAAAATATTTTTTTCTCGACATTTTATTTCGCTTTGATTGTTTGTTTAGTTGCTATAGAAAATCTGATAGCAATTAATTAATTTATTAAATATGGCGACCATGGTAACACAATAGTCAATCTTTATATACCTACATAACATATATAAATAAACTTAATTTTTTCTTATTAAATAACGAATTAATCGTAAAACACAATTTTTACATTTTCACTTAAAATACTGATGTTGATTAAAAACCTGATGTAATTTTGAATTTAATATTATTCGAAGAAGAATATTGAGAATCAAAAATTAAAATGTGATATTAATAAATATACATATTAAAAAAAAAAAAAAACATTTAAAACATTATCTTATACAACAATAATTCATTTGGTTATATCTGTTTTTACCGTGTGCATAAAAACAAACATTATAACGGGTTTTTTTTTTTCTGGAAATTTCCGGTATGTCCAGAAATTTTCCACTGACATTACTTATCATTACTTATGACGTTAGCTTTAACTGCACTTGTTTATTTCAGGGAGATTTTGTCATTACGATTATGGGACTTCTGGGAACATTTTGCATTACCATACGAAAACACCGCCGGATTATGATTTGTCCAAAGTTACAGCGCCTACGTATGTTGTGCATTCAAAAAACGACACACTGGTTTCACCCGAGGTAAATTGTGTGCTCTTACGATTATTTTACAACTTAACACAGTGGTTCTCAATCTTTTTAGAACCACGACCCAAATTCTTCTTCAAAAACCTATCGCGACCCCCATGGTTTTACATTTTTAGAATAAAAAGGTAATTCTTAAAAATCAAAATCAAATTAATACTTTATTCATTTATTAATTAATTGGTTGATAATGAATAAAATTTTACAAATATATGCAAATGTGCCACTCCATCATTTTAACAGTGGAATTTGGTTAAAAACGTTATTTTTTGTGAATTTATATAACTAAACAAGTTTCTCGTAACCCCCCAGAAATTGACTCGAGACCCACACTTTGAGAATCGCTAAGTCTTAACACATTACGAGTTACGTGTGACCGGGTTTGATCATCAGTTGGGAGGTAGGGCAAAGTTAACATTTTATGCCATCCGCCCTAAGAAAAAACATTAATTGCACAAAACTCCAAACGTTCAAAAAATTCTTGAGAACGCAACGCGAATTCCTGAACACTGACAATATAATATATTTTGCAGTTTGAAATACCTAGGATATTTAACATTTTTTTTTTCAAAAAACGTATAAGAATACGCGTATTATGTCATTCTACTTACATTCATATTTTTCATTTCTCCTTGTCAACGCGAGGTTTAAATCTCTGCGTTATTCGTCGAACATCATTCTTTAATATATTCACGTTCTTTTATATTTATTTAATCTAATATAAAACTTGTGGCTCACCTGTTATATTCACTTATACCTCCTAATATCACTAAGTGCGTGAAGTTGGCACCACCACATTGTGCTAGGCACTTAAAACCTGCACCAAAATTTTGCAAATTATTTGCTAAGCAATTTCCAGAATTCGCATATTTACCAATTTTCTGATAAAAAAGATTTTTCCGATAGTGGTGCCAACTTCACGCACGTAATATCACTAAAGAATTCAACAAACGTTTAACGTAATATATGTACATTAATTAACGGGTATGCATTACACGGTTTAGTAAGTTTCGTTTTAGAAATTAAGAGAGCGATGATAATAAAACTATGACTTATGCGAGTGTTAAAGTGAAGTAGAAAAACATGTTTTTTTTTTTAATATAAATCTAATTTTCATTATATTACCCCGAAAGTCCGTTCGAAAAATAGTAAAATACATTTATTCATATTCTCTTTGGCCTGGAGAGAAAATGGGGGTGGAATATAAGTTTTTGACCTTGTTTTTTCCTCTATCGCGGCGCTGTGGACCATGACAACAAATAAATCATAATACATCCTTAGCTATTAATATGATATTCTCCGAAAACCACTAAAGCATAATATATATATATATATATATTATATATATTATATATATATTTTAAATGTTGTATTGTAAAAAATAATATTTTGATTCTCAGAAAAATAATATAAGGTGTTGAAAATTATTTTAAATTTAAAAACTGAAAAATAAAATCATTAGTCACACCTAGACTTAATAATGAAAAAAAAAGGTAATCCATTTGTATACGTGTAATTTTTGAATTCTTGAAAAATACATAGGAAAAAATAATTAATAAAATCATAACATAGTCAATCATTACTATCATATAGAAGCTTTAATCGATATTCTTTAGTATATAAATATAATGTGTAATTAAGAAGGAGCTGGAGAGGGTTTATTCCCCTAAGTGTAACCCATTGTTCCTACAGAGTTATTTTGGGTGCAGGCCGTGCAACCTCAGTGGTATATTTAGGATTTTGAGGAAACTCAACAGCGTTTTTCCTAGTTTGAGACAAAATCATTTTAGAGTAGAGAAAAATAACCTGTTTAAAATGCTATGCCAATAAAATAATATTTCGGAATTGCAGAATAAACCTACTAATGTGAGAACGTTTTTAATAAGAAAAAAAATGAAATAAAAATAAATGTGAAACTTCTATAGGTCTTTCACTCCTCTTGAAATTTAAAATAATAAAATACGAATTTAATTATTGATGATATTAATTTTCAATCATTTAATCGTCTATCGCTTTTTGAAAATCAAATAAATTTGTCATTTCATCATAAAATAATGACAAAAAAAAATTTCGAGGGGAGAGGATCTATCCCCCCTCCCCGCATTAATCCCCCACCCCCTATTAATACGTCACTGGGTACAGGTGTTCTTTCTACGTCGTTTCTCCTTGTATTATTGTAAGAAATAAAATATATTTTTAGCTCTCTACCCGGAAATTTGACGGTAATGTGCTTTTGTGAACAAACCACTGATATCAATTAGTACCATTAAATATTTAAATACACCCTTACGATATATTATGTCGCATTATAAATATTTTTCTTCGTAGTTTTTAGTTTTTAGAAAACTAGGGCAAAAACAAATGCATTTGTCGAGTCGAGTAATATGAGAGAGAGAGATGTGCATATATCAACTTTTTGAACAGAAGAAACACACTAAAAGTTTTATATAAATCTTTAAGACGTCTGACACGTATTATATTCCCTTCATACGTCTAGAGGGGTCATTTTCAGAGTACCCGAATACTCGTAGTAAAATACTATTGAAGAACGTTCAAAAACTTCTATAGCGCAATAAGTTATAGGGTAAACCTATTTCTGAGTTGGGTTATTTTCATGTATTTGCATCCATTTTAACTGTGGAACTCAAAAAAATATATTGTCGACATTCGACAACGATGTATAATAAATATATTATTTTCAATATAAATATAATAGTAATGCACTGCCTTCAAATAATACCAAAGAGGTTCTATATTATGTTTGGACTGAATATTATGAACATATGTATATACATTTGGAACTTTCTGTACTAATTGTACTTGTATTTTAGATTCTGAACGAAATGAAGAAGCTAAGTGTTTTACAATGACGTTTTTTTTTTTTTCTTCTGTATACACTTTTTACGCTTTTTGGTATGGATCTACTTATCTATATAAGTATCGATCAACAATTTTTTTTAAACCGGATTTTTCTCTTGTTGGTACTTCAAAGAGGTAATTTTAGATTCTGAACAAAGTGAAGAAGCTAGTGTTTTTACAATGATGTTTATTTTTTTTTTTCTGTTAACACTTTTTCGTATAGAAATACTTGTCCAAAAGTTTCGATCAATAACTTTTTGAA
>JAIPRM010000533.1:42580-53608 GCA_025469315.1 Stegophylla sp. TES_Ste_2020
AAATGACCTCTTTAAAGTACAATCTAGAGGCGAATCCGGTTTCAAAAAGTTATTGATCGAAACTTTTGGACAAGTATTTCTATACGAAAAAGTGTTAACAGAAAAAAAAATAAAAAATAAAAATAAACATCATTGTAAAAACACTAGCTTCTTCACTTTGTTCAGAATCTAAAATACATAACAATCGTTTTCATTTTGTAAAATACACATATGCTGGTCCAATATATATTTTTTTTTTTATCGATTTACTTATGAAATAAGTACTTAAAAAAACCTATCTAGTTTTTGGAAAAAGTATTGATATATAATCTTTAAAGTACCTGGATGTGATTTCAAATCTATAAAGTTACATATTGAAACTAACGAACGATTATTTCTATACGAAAAAAGGTTCACAAAATGAGCAAAATTAAAAAAAATAATAAACATCATATTAAAATCACTCTAATCACTCATCATATTAAAATCATCGCTGCGTTCAAAGTCTAAAATCATAACGACTTTATACTATTATAAAAGGTTATAAAACTACAAATGTGCCATGCGCCTACCTAATAGTGTTTTTATAATCAAATATAGTATTAAGTAAGTTTATATTATCCAAGTAAGTTTTCAAACAAACGGAACATTAATGTATTATAAAATCAATGCGATGAAGAAAAGGAGAACAGGATAGCAGTAAATCTTAAAACGTAAATTTTTAAATGAAAGTCAGCAAAACACAAATATAAAAATTGCATTGAAAATAGATTTATCGGATGACTTACTTATTTATCTAACATTATGCTTTAGATAACTCGTTTCCAATTATTTATCTGAAGAAGATTACAGATAAAAAACAACACTGCGCAAAATGGAATTATTTTATTTCGTAATATACCTATGATATATTTTATGTGTTTCAGGATGTAAGGTGGCTCATAAAACAGTTACCGAACGTCAAGGCTGTGAACTACATCGAGGAAATACCGTTTGGTCACTTCAGTTTTTCATTGAGTCCGATCATGAAAGAAGTCGTCAACACGTACATAGCGAATATATTGTTAAATTAAGTTTACAATATTTACAAATATAAATATATACTACTACTATTAGGTTAGTTTAGGTTAAAGTATATAAAAATTACTTATTTTTTTAAAATTATAATTTGGTGACTAAACTGTTATACATATTCACTTGAATGAAAAATGTGTTTTTGATTTAGGTCGTTGATTTTAAATTGTATAAATTATTATTATAATTCAATAGTTCTAATTAAATGCGTTTAATTCGAAAATTAAATATCTCTGCTGTTTAACGTTTCCACAAGTCATGTCCTTTGTATAATTTATGCCATCATAACTCTAATGTGCGTAAAATTAAGAGAAGTTATCACTGTCGTTTTTGATGTCCTTGTTAATGAATTAACAGATAACACGACGAATTATTTAATGTTTATTTGCCGACAATGAATAGGTGGAACTCGAGGGGCTTACGATAAATAATTATAAACGACGTTAGACACACGCGTGATAATTTTTATTTATTATGATTTTTATAAATATTCGTGACTTTGAAAATAATATTCAAAGTCAGCAAAATGTTTCGGGCGTATTGGGAATTTATTAATAATAACAATGATTATTATTAATTTTAAGTGTTAAAATAAGTTTTATGAAAGTAGCCGAACAGTTATAATTAAATATACTTTCAAATATTTAAAAAAAAAACTTTCTTCCAAATATAATTTATTATTATTAAAATTCAGTGAAAATCCGTTTATCAAAAAAATAAAATACGAAATCCGTTTCATTAAATTCTACACGATAGCAGTGGACATAAATAAACCAAAAAAAAAAAAAAAAAACGTTTATTATTACCCGTGTTGGTAAGGGATGTCTAAAAATCTATTTAAAGTTAAATATTAGTTCTAATTTAATCTAGAGATTCAGATAAGGTAAACGTTGTGCGTTTAAAAATTAACACATGTAGGATAATTGGCTGCTTAATTACAATAATTTACCTAAAATAAGAATAATTATGATTAAAAACAATGCTTTACGTTTATAATATTATTACAACAAATGGTGTGTATTTCTGCTTGATTATATTTCCGTTTTTAGTTTAAACCTAATCACTTCGAAGCGAATATCTACTTGAAATTTAGTTAAAATTTTTGTATTACATTATTATGTATATAAATAAATAAAATAAATATTGGAGAGACTTAATTATTTAATTATTTTTTAATCGACTATACCCACTTGATGGATATTTTTATTCATATATTTATTTCACAATACAGTAGAGCCTCCTATTTTTAGTTTATTCAAGACAATTTTAATTAAAAATTAAGTATAAAAAGTATAGACAAGACATACTTCGCACCACGGATATTCTTCACTCTTTGGGTCAGATACTCATTGTTGGTGAGAAGAATTTTAAAGAAACGGTAAATCATTTCTTCAACAAAACGATTCTGAACAAAAGAAGTTAATATTATAAAGAACAATATAATAGTATAGTATTAGTAGTAATTTGGAACACATCCATCTAGAGTATCTGACCCAAAGAGCGAAGAATGTCCGTGGTACGAAGTATGTCCGGCTCTCTTGTCTATACTTTAATTTACTTTACTTTTTTTCCAAGTCTTTTTTGTCAAATTTTGGGTTAGGTTAGGTTAAGTTAAATTTTGGGTTAAAAAAAAAAAAAAAAAAATGAAGAATTGAGAAATTAAAAAAATTACCTCTTTAAAGTACCAACTAGAAGTAAATCCGATTTCAAAAAGTTTTTGATCGAGACTACTGGACAAGCAAATCTATACAAAAAAGTGTTCACAGAAAAAATAAATAAATAAATGTCACTGTAAAAACACTAGCTTTCTTCTCTTCGTTCAGAGTCTAAAATTATTATTATTAATACATATATATATACATACATATATATTTTACTCAGCTAGTGATATATTTCACTATTAACTGAAAAAAAGAAATAAAAAAATGCTAATGAGAAAAAAGGTGTTAGAAAAAAATAATTTTTCATATTGTAATCTATTTATATTCAAATTTTTACAAAGTGATTTAAATTATTTATGAAAACGCAAATTTTTTTAGAACGTTTATACGAAAATAAAAACGTTAATTTCAATATTGTTATTAGTTATCAATAGGTTGACGCAGTCGTTGACGAGTTCGCCATTAAATCATTATTAATTTTTCACGACACGCGTTTGGCTTTCTACAGAAATTTCGTTTAGCATAATAATAGTACAAATCATTCGTGGAAAATTAGAAAAAAAAAAAAAAATCACATTGTAACGGCGTTACTTCAAAAGCACTTTATCAAGGTGAATACGTCTGTGTGTGTATGTATATAAAGTATAATCGAAGAACATTTAAATTAATTCGTACACGGGCACTGCGTATAGGTTTTAACGTTTTTGCCCTTGGGCCTCATTGGGACATTGATGGATTCCTATAAAAACCTCTGATAACGTAACGTTTTCCGACTGCACTCAAGTGTATGGAGTTTTGTATTCGACGTTAGGATCGACGAGTTTTTGGAATAATAACAAAATGCTGTAATTTCGATTAGATAAATATATTGTATTATGAATTTATTTTTCGCTTTGACAATATTGTTTTCTCATAAAAGTATTTAACCGTGTTTTTTTTTTTGCAAGCTATTTTTTTTTTTATTTTCAAACACTTGATCGAATTTCAATAAATATTATGTTCTGTCCACTTAAACTTTTGATACTCGCGACGCTAATTGGCATCGTGAAATGCAACTCTCTATCGTTGAACACCGTAAGTATTCCTTATACTATTATTGTAATTTTTACTGTTGTTACCAAGGTTGGGATTTTGTAGCGTTTCCATATTTTTTTTTTTTTTTAAGGTGCTTAATAAAAACAGCACATTAAGCATAAAATTTTTATTGTGATCCAGAGAATTAATATAACACAATTTGAATTTGCATATTTTGTGAATTTCAATCAAAATTGGTCATATTCAATGGTTTTTTTTTTTTTTTTTCGTATAGAATAAGCAAATAGATTACTTGAACAGGAAGCAACGTAGTAGTAGTTCTAACATTAAACTTTTTTTATCTGCCGATTTTGTTAAGTTTTCTTTATCGTCGAACGAGTTTTTCAAGAGTGACTAAAAATGCTTTAACATTTGAAGTAACCATAATAATGGATAAGTGTAATAGATGACTAATAAGGCTAATAAGTAATAATAATTAATAAAATTCTATTTTTTTTTTTCATATTTTGTTCATTTTTTCATTACATATTTAACGGTATACAATGTAATATTAAATCGCATATTTATGCATTTTTTGAAGTACTATCAAATCACATAACTAGTTGTTATTATTTCACATTAAATTATTCAGAAGATCTCAAACTAGTTCATAAGGTCTGTAATTTTGTAGTGAAATTTGTATTTGGTAAAATAAAAATATTAAATGTTAAGTCGACTCAAAAAAAATAATCGGAATCCAATTTCCTCGTTAAATAGGGATAGATATTTAATTATTACTAATTATACTAATTAATACTAACTTATTTCATATCAATAATTTTTTTCTGTCGGTGGAGTGATTTCTAATTAAATACAACTAATACTAGCACGAATTATTTAAATATCGTTTGAATATTATTTCAATATTCATTTATACGCACGTGTTTATGAATGAATAATATACAGTTTTAGACATTATTTCACGTAATAAAAACATAATTCTTTAAATATTTTCTTTTTGTTATTTTCACCACTTTTATTGACGTGTTTACACCGAAGATGATACTATTTTTCTCTTACTCACTTGATGATTTCCCAGTTCGTCGACACATATTTCACTTGTACCCAGTTTGCCAGCCTTGTTATGCAAAAGACATTTTGTTTAATTAAATTAATTTTGTAAAATAATTAAAATTAAAACCTTTTCACACTATGCCCACGAAGTTTATTCCACAAAATCACCTGATACTTAAAATGGAAAATTATAATAAAACAATTTCGAGTGGAGCTTCAGTTAATATTCAATAATAATTGTCAAGTTAAAAACGGACAATTATTTAAAATTAAATTTAGTAATTAAATCTTCAATATGCTAATAGCTATATAATAGGTATTTAATATAATTTTATTTTTTAGATTCTGATCAAGACGAAAAAGCTTATGATTTTTCAATGATGTTTATTTTTTTATTTTTTTTTAATATTCCCAGCTTTTTTTTTATTAAATATTTTATTATTAGTGATATCGGTGTTAATATGCGTATTTTATGCATAGAAATTTCAAAATTTTTATCACTTTACAGTTTAAACTCTGTTTTAGGCCTAATTATAATTTTTGACGACCATTTTGCATAGAGCACCCAGATTTTTAAACCTAATTAAAATTGACCAAGAGTAAACGAGTCTCGTTATTCTCCAAAAGTTTTTTTATTTAGTAATCCATATTTCGTCGCTAATTTTGTATTTATCAAACTTTATTTATCGTCAATTTATTGTGAACATTATTTTTCTCTTCACTAAAATAAAATTCGTACGTTTTTATAATGGTCAAAAGTAAGTACATCACCACTATAATTATTCAACCGAAATACTGTCGACTTTTAAAAATTTAAAACTATTTAGAACTGTAATCTCGTACGTTATTTAATTATCCACAGATTCGGATCGTTGTAACATTTACCTGTCAAAAACTGTTTAATCATTAAATCCCCTCTTCTTACTATTTTTTCTGATCGAGTAGGGTAAATGGGGTATTATCCAAAAATCAAAATCGTTGTTTGACGGTCGCGAAAATTCGAAATCGAACGACAAATAATATAATACATGTTTGCTTACTGCTGCAGGAAGAGGCGGTCACTCAAATGGGTTATCCGCTCGAGAAATACAAACTGCAAACTCCGGACAGGTTCATACTGGGCTTGGAACGGATACCTCGCAGCAAGTACGTCAGCGCCGACCGACCCGTCGGCAAGCCCGTCTTGTTGATGCACGGATTGTTTTTAAGCTCCTACGTGTTCGCGCTCACGAACAAATCGCTGAGTAAGTACCTATAACACGTAGTACGATGTAGTCTAGATCAGTGTTTCTCAACCTGGGGGTCGCAAACTAATTATTTAGGGTCACCAAATCAATATAGAATAATATAAAAGTAATAAATCCACAAGTGAAAACAGATGAAAATATGCAAATTATTGTTAAATGAAGTACAATTGATTGATCGAATCGACTAAATATTATCATAACATATTTATAAAAACATCAAAACCAAATGTGAATTTTAGTTAAAACTCAAAGCTTAACAACAAGTATCTTTTAACTTAGCTGAAATTAAAATACTAAAAACATTTAGTCCATTTTAAAGTACTTATTAGTGTGAAATGAAAGTGTTTCCCTTTGACTATAATACAAATTAAATTGGAAAACTGACTAGAAATTTTTGTTAAATAAATTCTATTAAACCAAAGATTGACAAAATTATTTCAGATTCATGAATGATTCTAAACATCTGATTTTTTTACACATATATTATAGTTATAACAAAACAATAAAACGTTTTCTATAGTTTCAAAAACTGCAAAATGTATACTTTATGTTTCTTTAAAATCATATTTATTGTATTTATTATTTAATATTATTGTAATTTTATAATACATGTAATCTATACACAAATGTAATAAACATATTTAGGGATGGCTAAAAATTTAATATTCAATTTGGAGGGTAGATACAGTGAAAAGGTTGAGAAACACTGGTCTAGATTGTGTCTGTGATTAAATCTACATAATGTGTTATAACTTCTCAAATATTCATCTGGAGTCTAACTACTAGTCTAAGTAATAATACTTAATATTCTCTATTATTATGACAATAATACATTGAAATTTTATGATAAAACGTATGAACCGAATAAATTTTTGCCAAATGCCATTTTATTGGGAAAAATTAAATTTTACATAGTTTTTCTAATTTCATTTTTTCTCGATCATTCATTAAACGACCGTGATTGTCGAATTATTTATAATGATTTGTCGAGAAAGTGTGAAAATAATATTAATCAATGTATGTTGTACAATAATTTAGGTTCGAAAATCTATTACGATAAGTATTCCAGTACAGTACTGAATAGGGGATGTACCGGAATACCAAGTTTTAGGATTTTAACCAACGTAAAATGTGTTTCTAACCCTCTGAAAAACAGTAATAAAATGTAATATTTTATGGAGTACCGACTAAGAATCTTTCAAATTTCACTGTATGCTACAGTTATTAAATACAATTAAAGACGTGGAAACGAACAAAAAAACCAAAAAAAAAGTCCATTTACTATAAGTAGTATACTTAAATTATGTATATTAAGAATAAACAAAAAAAAAAAAAATTCTGATACCTTTATTGACTAAATTTGTGCATTTAAATTATATATATATATATAGATATTTATACATATTTTTTGGGATGATACTGTTATTTTCTTTAACTTGTCAGTTATCATTATCGCCCTCGTATAATAATTATTACTAGTATTTAATAATTATTATGAGTGGTAATAAATTATTCTAACCGAGTGCGTGTGCCGAGTGCATGTACACGCATAAACTTCGGGTTCCGTTTCCGTAGTATCAAGCATATATACATATATATATATATATATATTGTATATTAAAGTAGCAAGTAATGTCGTCACATCATTCGAGAACTACAATATTGCTGAATATTATTTCCCCGTTAAAATTATCATATTATTTATGCCATGAATAAATTAATGTTATTATATTGAAAATTATATTTTTTTCATATTGAAAACATGTCGTTTACAAGATATTATAAATAATATAATATGAAATATTTAAAAAATATTATATACGTCATAAAAAATAATTTTAGATTTTTAAATAATATGTACATAGTTGTAACTAGACCCGAATTTCAAGGATTTTGAAAACTGACCAATCCGAGAAAAATTTTCTCCAAACTCTTCAAAAATAATTCTCGACTCAAACTCTAAACTCTTTTATAGAATATACAAGAAATGTACAAAGCATATTTTTTTATTCGTATTTATTTTTAAGGTTATGCGATACATTTTTTACTCTTTAAAACAATACGAGTGCATTTTATTTGAGGTATTTTAAAATAACGATGAGCACGTAAGTTAGAACATAAAATTAAAAAACAAGCACAGATTGAAAAATTTCAAGACTCCTAAATTTAAAATAAAACACCTCCACAAATGAAAAAATTGTGATTTTTGAATAATATTATGATATAATGTATTTTACAGAAATTAAAACAAAAAACTATATTATTTTAGTAAGTACTAAATAAATACAATTTAAATTTGACATTTTTTAATTTTTTATTTGAAAATATTTAACCACTTTATCATGGTTTATTTTATCCAACGCATCATTTCTCGTATTTCACTTGAAATAGTTATATAACATATATTTTAAAACCTTTAATATGCGAATTAATAAAAAAAAAATTTATTAACATCTACTAATTATTCCCAAATATCAAGTACGCAAAAATGTTGTTCAAATATTGATGAAAAAAAAAAATAATAATTTTATTTTAGTAAAACGCATAATTTTTACAGTTATTTCAGTTTCTTCTGAATCATAATTCTAAATAATTTGATGTCCTGACTTTTCTGATACCACAGAAGAAATTTGTGGGAAAATCAAAGCCCCAACCAAAAAAAAAAAAAAAAATCAAGGCTTGATGCCCAGAAGTCATACTCCTCCTTCACCCTGGACCTAGTCCCTTAACCCACGCTTGACCTTACTACATTTTACATTTTACCACTCGAAGGTTATTCACTGTCCGATGCCGGATATGACGTTTGGCTGTTCAACGCCAGAGGATCGGGCCTGTCGAGAACGTACAGCATCTATGGGAAACTAGGATCGCCACCGCGAATGAACAAAATGTCGTGGGACTTTAGGTGAGTGTTAGGGCTGACGGTATTTACGTTGATTACCCATTAAAAAGTGTAAAACACAAAATATATTTGTAAAACAGCTGAAAAATATACTTAATTAAACACGCTCATTCCATTTGAGCCACAAATTACAAAATCACCCCAAATATTTCGCCGCAGTCCATCGAATACTGTTCATAAATTTGAGTTTTTTTTTTCCAAGTAGAATTTAAATATTAACACAATGACATAATTACGAAAAAAAAATCGTTTTTAACAGCTTTTAGTTATCTCAAACAATAACTCCCCCCCCACCACTGATAAGTTAATTTTCCAAACATTAATAGATTTTTTTGAAAATATCGATAATTATTTTTTTTTGATTTGGCAAAAAGTTAAAAAAAAATAATAATAAATACAGTTTGTTGTATTGCAGTAGTAATCAATACGTTTTTATGGTGTATCACTTGATAACATCCTTTCACTAATTTTAATCATTGAATGTTCATAACTCTTCAACGTATGTCAAAAAAGGAAAATTAAAATTTCAAAATTTGTATTCGTCCAGACTAAACATGAAGTCCATGTTAAGTCACATGGACTATCAAAACAGAATTACATATTACGTAATAAATATATTTTTATATCAATACAACGCGTTGTCTTTGTTTTTTTTTTTTTTTTTTTTTTTACTTTAGCTTCACTGAACAGGGCTTGTACGACTTCCCGACCGTCGTCGACTTTATCACAAACAAAACGGGTCATTCCAAAATAGACATTGTTGGGTACTCATTGGGCGCTACAATATCGCTTATAGGGCTGTCGGAAAAACCTGCGTACAACAGCAAGATCAACAAACTCGTGATGATGGCACCGACAACCAGAATGGCGTCTTATGGTTTTCCGGTCAATGCGTTCCACCGGGGTTCGCCGTTGTTTAAAGTATGCTACAGGTTAACTGTCACCTCTAGTGAAGTGCTGCCACTAGGAATATTCCCAAACCTCTCGGGAATATTCCTCCAAAAAAAAAAAAAAGTTAATAAATTAAACGATTATCACTGTATCAGTAATATGACTTTAAGACAATAGGTAATAAAGAAACCGTATTATAGTTAGTGTACCAGCTACTTTATTTCACACTTACTCTGTTTTGTCAAGCATAGTAATAATTAAAATTTTTTAATTATTATCATTTAAATTAATTACAATCTTTACACTCACGATTAGTATACACTTGAATTAGATTTACATCGAATAAATATTAATTTTTTCATTTAAATATCAATTTAAGTACATTTGTCATTCGGATCAGTCACAGTTATAAACAGAATTAAACGTTGAAACGTGTACTTTGAACAATATTTATTTTTTTTTAATTATAATATTCCCGATGAATTCCCCATCTCAGGAATATTCCTGGAAATAATCCCCGGTAATTTGCACATCCGACGACCATATTTTCAATGTTCTTCTTGTGTCGGGATCTCGTATTAAACACTCTCATTCTCATTTTAAAAGGAACGATTTCCTTACCATACTTCAAAACTTTATAAAATTATAACATTATGATGTTAAAATAATATTACTCAAAATTATTACTCAAATTACTTTACAGTAGTTACGGTCATTTTCAAAACGACCTATTGTAGATTTCAAGATGAATTCAAATGCTCGTGCAGTGGACAGAAAGATAGAGAAAATCATGTCTCCCGAAAATTCTCAGTATCATTAGAATGCGCGATATGATTGTTAACTAAGATTTGAATTTATTTTCTCGGTACAACTGAAAAGTTTTTTCACAAGCACAGAAAATGTACCAGCGATTCGACTGGATAGAAATCCCATAGTAAACATATTGCGCTTCATTTATTTAATTCGTTTTTTTTTTCAATAGATTTTACATGAGTTTCCAAAAAAAAAAAATCGACCCTTTATTATCCGACTTTAAAGCAAAGTGTTATCCATAAAATTAAAATAAAAAAAAGCCGGACATACTTCGCACGATGGGTGTACTTCGCACGACGGGTGGTATTCTCTTGACGGGCGTATTAAATTTTAAAGAAACGATAAATCATTTCTTCAGTAAAACGATTCTGAA
>JAIPRM010000534.1:9912-31984 GCA_025469315.1 Stegophylla sp. TES_Ste_2020
GTATTGAGAAATTGGAAAAATGACCTCTCTAAAGTACCATCTGGGTGTGATTCCGGTTCTTTAGAGATATTGATCGAAACTTTTGGTCCAGTATTTCTATACGAAAAAGTGTTCACAGAAAGAGAAACAGAAAAAAAAAAAATAAATAAACATCATTGTAAAATCATAAGCTTCTTCACTTCGTTCAGAATCTAAAATATCAATATTGTTTTAATTTTAGAGTTCGAATATTTTGCTAAAAGTGTTTATAAAAAAAATAAAGTAAAGTATATACAAGAAAGCCGGACATATTTCACACCACGAATATTCTTTGGTCCTCAGGTCAGATGTCAGATACTTTAAAAGGGTGTGTATAATTTCAAAAAAACGATAAATCATTTCTTGAATAAGACGATTCTGAACGAAAGAAATAAGCGATCGTCACGGTGATGGTGATGACGATGACGTACACGGAATAAATCGACGACTACCTTATCGTCAAACAACGATGACATAGTCATAGTGTGATTATATCAAATATGATTTTGCACTGCAAATCGCTAGCTTCGGAAATAGGTATACACTGCAGGCTTATTCATTGGAAATGTTCTACGATCGGCAACAAAACAGCGTGACGCGAGCAACAGACGACACTATTTTCCACTGCCGCCTTGGCGTCAATGCCTCTAAAATATTATGATATGATATCGTGCGATATAATATAAATATACATACATAAACAAATTATAGCTATAACGCGTAATATTATGAGATGGGGCAATGGGGGAGGTGTAGAGAAACGAGATGTGGTATACGCCGCCTACCGAACGAACGTTTGAAATACACTGTTAATAATCAAGGCACCCACTTTGAACGGGCTCATAATATAAAATAAATAAATAGATTGTGATTTTAAAAAGTGTATACTTCACACCTTGAGATGTTCTTCACTCCTCGGGTCAGATACACATGGTGGGTGTGTAGAATTTTAAAGAAACGATAAATCATTTCTTCAATAAGACGATTTTGAACAAAGGAAGTCATTTTCAACACACCCACCAAATGTATCTGACCTGAAGAGTGAAGAATATCTGTGGTGTGAAGTATGTCTGGCTTTCTTTTTTTTTTGCAATTTTAATAAACTTAAAAAATATAAACTGTTCATTTCAATTATTATCTTTTGCGTATTATGTCTAAACTAGATATAATTTGCATCAATGCATGAATAACAAAATTGAATAGGTACCTCCTAGAATGATTATCCTAGTTTTCATAACTATATACATTTTCCATACACTGTATCTAGATACTGGGGCTTTTGTGTTGATAATACATATATATCCTTATCATTCATTATCTACTAATAATGTGGATTACAGAATATATTATCTCTTTTCTACGATATTATCATTATTGTCCTATGATATTATTTCCATTTATCCTATTCTAAACAAAATCAGGGTAGCTGGTGTTTTGGAGATTGATGACGTTATCATTTAGTTATAATAATATTTAAATGTAATTATTTGCATACTTATTTATTTAATGTGTTTATTTGCTTTATACAAATAAAAACAAGTGTTAAAAAAGTATAAAAGGTATGCTTTAACATTTACTTATATTATTTGATGTTCCCAATTATTTATTATTATTATTATTATTATTATTATTATTATTATATTATTCTGTATGAAATAAAGAAGAAAAACATTTATATCAAATTCAAATAGTTGTGAAATTAATTGTATTTTTCCACAGCAGAAGTGTATACTAAAAAGAACTTAATACAAATTTAAACCATGCCTGCACCAACAAAATCGAATGCAGCGATGTCTCCAGATGGTGGATCAGCTCAGCCAGCTGTACCCAAAACTGAACTTCAAGAGCTTCAATTAAAAGCTGGTGAAGTTACTGATGAAGTAAGCTTTTATCCAATTTTTTTTGTAAACAAATACCATGTTTTTATTTATTATTATTTAGTTGTCATTATTCAGTTCATCAATCTATACGTACCTATCTAATTTTAAATAATATTCATATTATGTTTCTAATGCCTTTTTTTTATTTTTATTGCCAATTATGAATTCAGTCACTTGAAAGTACTAGAAGAATGTTGGCCCTATGTGAAGAGGTAAGGTATTATTTTATAATTAATTATTAAATATATGCAATTAACCTTTTTTAACCATATATATATATATATATATATATACTTAACGCATTAGCATTAACATTACTAAATTGTGATCTCCAAAAAAATTCAAAAATATCAATATTTGTATATTGTTAAGATTTTTAACTTCCTTAATCTTGTATACTTTTATCTATTTCTGAATTTTATGTCACTATCATCAAAAATTATTTCAATATACTTATGTTTGATTCAACATGGGGCCTGAATTTTTAAGAATAATATTTTATATTTTCTTTCACTAAATCTGATATCAACATAATAATTATCAAAACTGTGTTTATAGGCGTGCGTGTAAAATATAATATATATTATATTTTTGTATAATAATAATTACTAATAGCTACTGGTGCTGCTGCTATTGCTGCTGCTGCATGTCGGTGTGTGTTTTGTCTTGTGCATTATTTGCTTGTTATATTCTCAAATTAAAAAATATTAATAAATTTAATTCTTAAAATCTCAAACACATGTTTATATCTTTGTAGAAAATAACTATGTTCAGTAAAATACAAGTTCACAGAATGCCAACTCATACAAATACATACTCATATATTTAATGTAAAATAATATATAATACATAGGTATTAATTAGAATAATTTGTTGATATTAAACAACTTAATACTTAAAGTATTTCTAGGCAAGTTTGATATATACTTATACAAATATAGGTGTGTATATTTTATGTGTAAACACATAAAATATATAATGCTAAGTTATTAGTATGTATATTGTATATATAACTCACTGGTACAATGTATAGTAACTTTTGTATACTCATGTTCTATAATAAACTGTAACCAAGTTAAATATTCATTTAAATTAAGATATTTGTTGCATACAATAATAAATATTATGTATATGACATTATTTTTTTAATTGGGTAAATAATTTGATAGTTTGATACTGAGATTTTACTGTAAGAACCATTTTACACACATTACTTTAAAGAAAGAAATTTTATAAACTTGTAAACACAAGCAAATTAATATGTTATATTACAAAATTTAAATATTTTCATAATATTACACACCAGAATATATGTATACAAAAATGAATAGGTTACACTATCTCTCATATAATGTTATTATTATTGGTTTTTTTTTTGTCACACGCACACAACACCACCACCATCACCACCTTCACCACCATCACTACTCTTCTACTTTCAAATACTATCAAATACTCCGAAACTACAATCCTAGAGCAAGGAAGCTGGAATCAGGACATTAGTCGCACTCGATGACCAGGGAGGTGAGTTGATGATTGATGAAGTTCTTGTTGCCGCTGCTGTTGTCGTTGCTACGGGATCTTGTGTATTTTTAAAGGACACATCTCATATTCATATACACACAAAAACACAATCACACATACACACACACACAAACATATCATTTTGATACTAAAAAAAGTGCACGCGCGCTAGTCACATTATATTAATTTATTTTATTTTTAAGTGTTTCAAAACAAATATTATTACATACTATAATATTTATAAATATATGAGCATTACTGGCGGTGGTGATTTTTGTCTATCCACCAGCCGTGTTTCACAAAGCACTAAAATCACAATTTCACTGATTAATAAAAATTAGAAAACTGATTTATAATAATAGAAGTTAAAACTATGTAAATATACATACATTAATGTATTTCATTGATCACAACAACATTACACAAACACTATAACACTAATAAATATAAAAAGTATAAAAATCCAAAAAGATTAATATTTTCAGAAAATATTGCATAATATTTAAGCTTTAATTCATTGTTATTTAGGAAAAGGTGTTTTATAGTTAATTAAAATCTGTATTTGCTTATTCCAAATTCCTTTTTTTAGTAGTCAGCTTGATATATGCACAAAATATAAATAATTTTTAATTACTAACATTTACTAATTATAAACTTATAGTATTAATATTTAGTAATTATAGGTGGAAATAGTAACCTAAAATTATCATTTAGTTTGTTGCTATACTAACATTTCAATTTTTTTATCATTCAAAAATTATGCTTTCATACACTTTTATTTAATTAAAATTTTTTCTATAATATGTACTAGCAGTCATGTTTATTTTTTATATTTTATTTGTAGAGTGTAGATGTTGGCACAAAAACGATAGAAAATTTGCACATACAAGGCGGTAAGACTTATGTTGTCTAACGTTATTTTATTAAATTGCTTTAAATTTGTTTCTGCATAAAAAATTACATTTTAACTGATAAATTTATTACTTTTGGAGAAAAATAATTTACTATTATTATGCAATTAAAATAAGTTATTTTCATCGGGTAATACAATTAATAGAATAAAACAAAGACACGAGTGTATGTGTGTGTATAAAGTACAAATAAGTATTATTACATACCTATTTTCTTTACTTTTCCACTGTAAGTTTGTTTCCTTAAGTATCAAAATTCTCTGAAATTGTTTAATGTTTTCCTCGTTTTGCATAGCATTTTATAGTAGTAATTAAGTTGTTATGTTGTGTTGTTGTTATTGTTGACTTGTTTTGCTGTAATTGTTTGAATTCGCCATTATAATTATTTTTTTTTACTTATAAAACCTTAACTATTGACTATCATTTGTCCTATTTTACTTAATATAGTTAATATTATAAATCTCATTCAACCTAGACATAAATATAATAGATATTACATAATAGATGGGTAAAATTCCCTGTAGACTTATTTACATAATATATATTTATATTATATATAGATACATGTGTATTTAGATAGAAAACAATAAATATAAAATATGCATCGACACACTCTTCATCATTACGACAAACGCTTTGTTGTTGATGATTATTGTTGTTGGTTTTTTTTTTTTTTTTGTGTAGAGCCACGAAGTCGGGATGAAATCTCTTGTGATGTTGGATGAACAAGGGGGTAAGAGCATTAAAAAAAAAAAAAAAATGAGTAACCAAACAAAGTAAAAAAAAAAAAAATTATTACAATACATTCGTGATAAATTTACAGTAAGTTGGATTTTATCACTGAAAAAATGTTCCACATAATAACAAATTAGTATTACTAAATTGATAAGTAGTGCAACAATATATAAATATTTTTTTTTATTTTCGTCATTATATGATTCAATAATTATTTAATAATTAAATGTAAATACGATAATTTAATTTTTCGGTGGCTTATTTATTAGAGATATATGTACAATGGAGTATATATTTTCATAATGCCTAGTGGACTGAAAATAGTATAAAAATAATAAATTTAGTCAATTTTATTGGAAATAAAAACTTATAATCCTTCATAATTTGTATTTTAAATATGAGAAAATATTATTTTGAAGGTGAATAATAATTATGTTACTGCTATTTAAATAAATAAAAATAATAATAATAATCCCAAATATGCCACTGAACTGCTCTTGATATTAAAAAAATAACGAAACAACAACATAATATATATATTATATGAAATAATATTAATTTACTAAAATACAAATGCGAATCTGAGGAAAAGTTTTAAAAGTTTTACTAACATAATAAATATCTAGTTATGTAATACTGCCGGTAATGTTCTTTAATACGGACACTTTATTTTGAGTAACTGATCTTTGATTATTTAGAAATCTTTTTTAAAAGACATAAATCTATAATATTCTTTTAAATTTTTATACTGCGCGTCTAGTTAAGAAATTTAAATTATTGCATTTGTAGGGAAAAATCACACACACAAAAACAATAAATGAATACACTTTTTTACTTCAATTTTAAATTCTTAATATATATTTTGTGCCTAATCTATTTTTTATGCGTGTGTGTGTGTGTGTAAATTTGTATGCGATTTTCAAATACCACAGAACAATTGGACAGAATTGAAGAAGGTATGGATCAGATCAATGCTGATATGAAAGAGGCAGAAAAGAACCTGACTGGTATGGAGAAATGTTGTGGAATTTGTGTGCTGCCTTGTAACAAGTATATATGCCAAAATTATTTCATTATATATTTTATGTTTGTATCAAGTTAATACTTTGACATTATTGTCTACGTTGATGACATGATGTGTCATAATAGGTGTATATCGAGAAATAAATGAAGAAAAATGCAATCAGGAGTCATTATACAAGTTTAAAACTAGCAACCCTATGTGCCTAAATATTGGTACTTAATCACTAGGTCCCTTTTTCCATTCTCTACATACACCTATTTATGTTGATTTCTAAGGAGAAATAAAACAACATGTTAACCTTTATGTATTTTTAAGGTCAGCATCATTTAAAGAAGATGAAGGTACGTGGCGAGGTAATGATGACGGTAAAGTTGTCAACAATCAACCACAGCGTGTCATGGATGAACGTAATGGAATGGGAGCGCAAGGAGGTTACATTGCAAAGTATGTTTAGTACTTATATTTTATTATATGACCTGAGATTATAATACCGGAATCCTAACCAATTTTGGTTCCAAAAATACCGGGGACCAATTATTAATAAACTCAGAATTTCAAAAAACAAAAAATGACATCATACTTCAGAAATGTGTTGAAGCAGAGCTTGGAAATGAAATAAAATCAATCTTTAATAGTTGATAGTAAAACTATAGATGGAATAATCTTCATACTATACTAAAGCATTTTCCTTTTTTTAAAAAACCAGCATTCAAAAATCTCTTATATATCTCAACCACCCAGTCAGTTTGGAATATTTCAATTTTAATTTAGTTACTTAGGTAATTTATGTACTTGCTCTCATATTTTCAAAACGATCAGAAATAAAAAATGTAATTTAAAATGTAATGTTTTATTTATTATACTGCAGAAAGATACAAAATAAATAAAAATAAAATTATTTTATTTTTATGAATAATTCTTTGACATTTTTTCTTATAAAATTTTGGGATAATCCCTAGATCCCAGGATTTCAAGTAAAATATCCCAATATCCCAGGTTTGTAAAATAGGGTCAGGACTGTAATCTTTTGTTATAACTAAAGTTGAAATTTTAAAGCACCTAAAATTGCATTAATATGCGCTATAAAATAATTTAATATTTTAATTAAAAGTTAGATAAAAAAGCAAAAAGTCCGAAAATAGTAGTGTTGTCTAACGATACATTTTTCATTATTGATATTGCATCACTATGTTGAAATAATATTGGTATTGATTTGTAAAAGGTATGACAAAATACAAAAAAAATTTTGTGTACATAGCCAATTAATCATTTAAGTGTTTTGTGTGTATAGTGCAGCAGGGGCGTATTTAAGGGAGAAGCCCGTGCCCCCTCCATTCACTTTAAATATATATTTTTTTTTTACATCATACATTTTATATTAAATTTTGCATTATATCGATTTATCTTTTTTACTTTTGTTTGATGACTGATGTTAATTATATCAATTGAAACTTTTTTAGATTCTGAACGTAGTGAAAAAGCTTATGATTTTACATTAATGTTTATTTATTTTATTTTTTATTTATTTATTATTTTTTTCTCTTTCTGTAAACACTTTTTCGTATAGAAATACTTGTCCGAAAGTTTCGATCAGTATCTCTATAGAACCGGAATCACATCCAGATGGTACTCTATAAAGGTCATTTTTCCAATTTCTCAATACTTTTTCCAAAAACGGGGAAAAACTGTCGAAAAATTGACGAAAAACGGCAAAATACGCAATTACCGAAATTTCCTTAAAACTAAAAATTACTTTTTGACATAACTTCTAAAATAATGCAGCTAGAGACTTGAAATTTTCACTGACTATTAAAAATAGATACGAAAATATGTCATAAAAGTTTTAAAAAGATTTTATCAATTTTGAGTTAAGTTCGGCATTTTGAAAATTTCGGAAATATCTCGTTTTTTGTTAGTTTTTATGCAATAAAATTTTTTGATTTTTGATATGAAGACTTGAAAATTTAATATGATCTCACTGACATATATGTCTACTTGACCTGAAAAAATCTCGAAAATCATTAGTCAAATTTTTTTTTTATAACCGTTTGAAGTTAGAATTTTCGACGTAATTCGTTAGTTTTACCTAAAATCACGCACTTTAATGTACATATAAGAAAATTGGCCTAATCAATTGTTTTGAAATTTGGTGTCTAGATAGAAAATTTCATTGCGAATATTTTGGTGCAATAAAATTTCTTATGGGCAAAGAATTAAACATTTTACAAGGGTAATACTGAAAAAAACTCGAAAGTACGGTAGGTATTTGTTATTCGCTTATCTTATCTATCTTATCGTACGTATTTTTCGACTCTAAATTTAATATGATACAAGTCGGTAATTACGGTGTGGCCTTTGGACTGCCGCCCAGATACATTTCTAAGAACCACAATGCCTTATCTGTTATCAGTTGTCACATATTACAGGACCGCCATGTATATGCCATGTAGGTACTGTTATTTAATAGTGTACATATACATTATTATATGTATTTGTATACATGTATATTGTATATGTATATGTTTACACTATTAAATAACAGTATCTAACCTACTATTTTATATTTATATTATTAACTTCCTTCCTTTTTACAATGATGTTTATTTTTTGTACTATTAATTTGAGGGGCAGAACCTGTGTGGGAAGGGGCGAATAGACAAAAATACATTAAATAAACATCGACTTACTGAATCGTTTTACTGAAGATTAAAGTTATTGTTTCTTTAACATTTAATAAACCCATCATATCTCACTCGAGGATCAAAGAATACCCATAGTGCAAAATATGTTTTTTGTTTGTGCCCCTCCCATTAGACGCCCCTGTAGTGCAGTGATTCTCAAAGTGGGGGGTTGCTAACAAATTTTTTTGGGTCGCTAATGCATTAAATAACTAGTTATTTTTTTGTTATTATCATACAATTAAAAAAAAAAATTCTGATAAAAATATATGTATATAATAATTATCAAGTATAAGAATCACTTAAAATATTGGTGTCATTATAAGGGGTTGCCGCCAGGTGCAGATTCAGAGGGGGGCTATGGGTGCTCAAGCACCCCCTGTGTCATATCAACCACACTACACAAAATTATATAAAATTATTAACTGATTAAAAAATATGATATTTTTTTAATGCAATCGCTTGCCATACTTGGGTGAAATTGAAATGCAGTAAAATGTAGGTAGATAAATTTATTATAAAAAAACTGTACATATTTCTCTCCATGGGTTTTGTTTAATCATTAAATGGGATTTGTAGGTGTGATAAATTTTAAAGAAACGATAAATCATTTTTAACTTTAAAGTCGTTTTTGTTAACATTTGAGTAGTTTTTCCAAAATTTTAAACCAACTATTGAGAATTTGAAAAAATTCTGATTCATAAAGTTGCTGATCGAAACTAATGGACATGAATTTCTATATGAAAAAATAAAATAAATATCATTTTAAAAACACTAGCTTCTTCACCCCACTCGAAATGCGTAAAACATCAAATAAACTGAGTAGATCATTATAGTAAATTAAACAAATGTAGTGGATAATTTATTAAATGTTTTTTTTTTTTTTTGTTATTAGAGATATGAATATATAATTATTATACATAGAGATTTATGTTAAAGTGTAATTAGTTGTTAACTGCTATTAGTATTCAGTTCTATTGATTGAGCACCCCCTATTTATAATTTCTGGATCCGCGCCTGGTTGCCACTTCAAAAAGTTTGAAAACCGCTGGTATAGAGTATATATATTAAGAATACATTAATTATCAAGTATTTACATGTAAATTATTATTATAATGCATTTGAATTTTAAATATGAATTATATTTAGTTTACATGGTTTTTTCTTTTACATGCATTTTTTCTTATAAAATAAATGAAATACAAAAATTTTCATCAATGATTTAAATTTATATAAATTATAAATTTTCTTCAATTATGTTTTGGAATCGATATTAATTTTAGTAGGAGTTGTGACATAAGATTTGATTCACTGTAATAGGATATAGTTTATTTCATCGTTTTTGAGTTGAATGTTCCATTTTCACTGATTAAACTTTTAAAAGGAATGCTAATTACCACTATACTTACGGATTTTTATTTTACTAGTAATATTTAGCTGATTTTTTTTTTTTACCAAATTGAAAGACCTTTGTCATTCAGAATTTTTATTTTCAAATATTTGTATTCTTTAAGTTATACAAAGACAGAACTTTAAGTCACTGATATTGTTCCAAGTTTCGATCAAAAATCCAGGTATTTTCGAAAAAATACTAAAAAAATATTCACAATATTGTATCAAATTATTAATATTATTGGGCAACACTAAAAATTATATTAAAACTGAAATGTGCAAAATAAAATTTTTGATTTGAGTTCTCTTAATCATAAAACAAAAGTATTATTAAGTAATTGCTTTTCTATTTTTTAATAATTTTGTAAGAAATATGCAAATGCTATAAATACTCAACCCTGACTATAACAAAACAATTTATAACAATTTAAAATTTAAGTTTTTAATATTTTGTTGCTAATTGATAAATGACTTCTTTAGGAGAAATTTCTTCTCAATAGCTTAACTTAACAAAAATAAACCATTAAGTTTCATTTCAGTTAGCATCACTTAATTTCTTTTTTAGTTCTGTTCATTCAATGAGAGGGGGTTCTAAAACTTTAAATATGCCCCTGAATATTGTAATAATAAGTATCTGGCTGTGATTTATCATTAACATAATAAATCACAATAACAATAGCTAATATTATTCACATCAATATTTTGTGTTTATTAATTTAATAGAATAACTAATGATGCACGAGAAAACGAAATGGAAGAAAATATGGGTCAAGTTAATACTATGATTGGCAATCTTCGTAATATGGCATTGGATATGGGAAGTGAATTGGAGAACCAAAATAGACAAGTTTCAAGAATAAACATGAAGGTATTTTTATTGTATATCATTTATTTGCAGTAATTTATTTTTTTTTTTTGGAAAATGTTATATTTTAAAATTTTCATACATGGAGTTGATATTGATGTATATTTCATAAAATGATAATTTTTCTCAAATGTTAATATGTATTTTTTAGGCCGGATCAAACGAAACGAGAATTTCAGTGGCCAATCAGAGAGCACATGAACTTCTAAAGTAATCCAGTGTGCAAAATATTATGACTAGGACAACTGCTATTATACTACTACGGCTATTTGTTTATTTGTATTAATTTATTGCTACAGCTAACAGACATATAATTTTTTTTTTTTTATTTGATAATTCTTTAAATTATATTTGTATTCCAAAAATATTATTAATTTATCATAAATTATTGTTATGTATTATTATATTATAGTTATAAATATTTTACATACATTTTTATGTCTTATTGATATTTATAAAATTAGTTAGTTTAATAATTATTTAGCTTTTTTTTACCATTGTTAATATTGTTTAAGAATAAAAGGCTGGCAGCAAATTTGGTTACAGAAATAAATAGCTGTGTTATGTGGTCCAACATTTAAAATTTAATTTTCTGTTAAATTATATTTAGTTCAGTCATCATTAATATTACTTGGATTAAATACTGCAATATTCTTTAGAAATAAAATAAAAGTATTGGGTAATTTTCATTGAAGTTATCAATATAAATGTAAAAATATAAATTATTATTGTATTACACATTTTTCCAGAATATTAAAAATAAATATTATTTGGAATTTCAGAAATTTATAATTTAAATATTAATCTATTGCTATTCTTAAATCAAATATCAAATTATTATTTTGTAGAATAATATAAAGTTAATTTAATACACCAAATTATTAATACAATAAACTCATTATTAACATATGTATTATATATTCATACATACATTTTTATTCATAAAAAATACTTATGAAACATTAAACATTTTTTATATTTTATCACGAGAATAATACATACCAGTATAATTCTTAAAACTGCATAACAAGGGGCGCACTTGAGTATTACCATTATTAATATTAATTTAGAAAAATGCAATATTTATTTTATAGCTCAAAATATTACCACTGTCGTCCATTAAATACATTGTTAATTCTTATTTAATTCTTTAATATTTTTTGGGTTATGGGGTGACCAAATCTGATTTAAACCGATAAGATGTTATGGTTACAAATGTTGTTATTTTGTATAAATTATATTAAATAATATTTTATTAGATTTAAAAGTTTTAGTGTAATGTCTCTTTATAATAAAAGTGATAATAATAATTCTATAGACTAAAGTAGTTTTGAGAATATTTTATTTTTATTAGCCTATACCTTCCCATTGTGTAATTTATTTATATTACAGTTTTGTTTTTTCTGTTATATCTACAAGGGTAATTATATACACATTTTTAATATCTTATCCGTTGTTGAAAATTGTTCATAATAGATAGCTGTGAAAAATTTTATTGATATTTATAAAATAATATTATATATTCTTATATGTTGATATATTATGCAATGACATACATTTTGAATTTAATTTATTAAAAAAAATTCAGACTCTTCGCTTTCATTTTAAAATTATTAATCAGTATTTCAAATAGCACCTTTAAACAATTGTATGACTCCCCGTATTATTTCTTAAATATTAATTATAAAAAATGTTAGTTATAATTTTTTTTATTTTGGCTTGTCATAGAAATTTTCTACTTGAAATGTGAAAAAAAAATGTTCACATCACAAAGGCTTTATGCTCTAATTTTACCTCTACTTAGTCTACTGAACAGAAATAATAAATGCATGTATCACATTATATTTTTCCTGTATACCCACATAGTTTAAAATTCTGAAAGAATTTTTTAAATTTGTATCTACTTTTAACTACTTTTGTTGCTCAGAAATATTTTTAAGAAATTAGTTATTAGGTATAATGCTTAGTGCAATGTCTTATTTGTATTTTCAAGGTCTGATAATTTTAGTTATAATTGTTTAAAAACTAATTATTCATATTTTAATGCTTCAGATTTTTTTATTCTTCATTTTAAAATCTTTTTTTGGTTATAAAAATAAATAGCAAGTTAAGTAATATTTGACTAAATAACAACAAATTATAATTTTCTTGTACTTTTTACATAAATTAATCCTTTATTTTATTTAGATTAACTGTTTGATTGTATATTTTTCGAAAACAACTTACTAACTGACAGTTTAACTGTCATATAAAACTGTTATCTCAAGAAAATTCTGGTCAATCCTATTGATTTATATAAAAACCTTAATGATCATTAAATTTATGTATATCGAGTTGAATCACTTAGTATGGCTGGATACTTCAGCTAAATAAGTTGAAAATATTGTATGTGATTAATAACCTAACAGTGTATAACACATTGTACACATAGTTTTTTTATTATTTATTACTATATAAGATTTAAGTTATAAGTAAATAATTTTACACAACATCTTGTGTTTATTTTTAATACATATTTAATTAAGAGTAGAGTAATGGTAAGTTTAAAGTTATATTGAATAATTATTATTCAAATATTTTCGAAACAAAAACATTTGTGACATTAATTGTATATGTAAACAAACAGTAGGTACTTGCTTATGATTTAATGGCATCGCTGTAATAATAATATAACATAAATAATCTTTTATGACCTAATAAATATTTATCAATTATTAAAATTTTATCAGTGGCGTATTTGAATAACATTTTCAAAGAAGAAGGAAAAAGAAAATATAAAATACTTCTCACCAAAATTAATTCAAAATTTAATAATAATTAATTAACGGAAAAAAAAATACAAGAAGTATTATATTAAAACTACATATCTATCAAATATGCTGCTTACTATTCTTAATAGAAACTAGAAATTTCTTTTATTGCCCATATAATATAATTATATATTTATATCTTTATTAATATTTTAGGCATTACAATAGAATCTCGGTAATCTGACAGATAATTAGACCATAATATTGCCAGATTAGGAAAAACGAAGGGATAATGGGAGTTCACATAAAAATGCATTTTTACTTATTGAATTTTAAATTTTTACTTTATTTATTATATATAACATATATCTAATACATACACACTGTATTTAATTAATCTAATAATAAAATATCTAATAGGTTTATTCGTATTTAATCAGTTAGTACTTAGTTTTATCGTTTACGATACTAATTTTATGGTTATTTGCCAGATAAATACATATTGGATATTGGTTAATATAACTGGACTGCTAGACACACCTACCAGATTACCAAGATTTTACTGTATAAGTAATAAGGTTTATATTATTATTTATTATGTATTAATATTTCAATAATCATGTCAAACATTATTTTAAACAATTATAATTATTATTATAGCGACTTAATTTTTAAACTATATCAATTAATTCTTCAAGTGTGTCTTATATCTTATATTCATTACCTACCTGTAATCTGTATTGTTCGTATATTCTTAACTAATTACATTTTATTGTGTTATACTAAATCAATTTGTGTATTTTTTCTAAACAAACAACAAAAAAATTATAGGTAGACTATAATATCTTTTGGGTTTTAAGGATATAATATTGTTTCTACTGATTTAGATTATGAGTTGAGCAAAGAATCTAGTTGTACAATCACGGATTTTTTTTTTCAACGGAAATACATGATACTTGATAAGTACTGGTCATTTTACTTATTTCCAAAAGTTATGCCAGAAGAAATTTCAGTAAAAATTGTAAAATATACCACGAACTAGATTTTCATCAAATTAATTTTACTAAATAAGCTGTGAATCCAAAATACTTATCAGTTATCACTAAACATTTTATCTATTATCAACAATAATGTAATAACTTACTGATATAACACAGATGAAACAATTTCAAAACAATTTTATCACTTACGGGGCGAACAGAATTTTAGAAATACCACATTTTTGTGAGTATTAATAAAATATTAATTTCTTAATATTATAAGACAGTGATGTACCCAAGAATTTCTTATGGGAGGGGATGTATTCTGGAGGTAGAGTAGAAAATAAATCCAGGACGGGAAATTATATACCCTGTCATGGGACGATTAGGGGGAATTATCCCTCCAAAACCGTTCAAAACCCCCATATTTTGGAAAAAATGGATAAGATTAATACCCATTTGTGGAGAGAGGGGAAATCAATCAAATTAACATATTTGCTCACCCCTCAATTGTTTTATCCTCATTACGACAACATGCCAGTAAATTTTAATTAGAACAAAAAAATTGTTTTCTCGCTTCACTCGAAACATCTCTTTTTATACTTTATCGGATTATTATCCTAAGAAAACTATTTTGAATTTAAAAAAAGTAAAATAAAATAAAGTATAGACAAGAAAGCCAGACATACTTCGCGCCAAGGATATTCTTCGCCCCTCGGGTCAGATATTCTTAGTGGGTGTGTAGAATTTTAAAGAAACGATAAAATAATTTCTTCAATAAGACGATTCTGAACGAAGGAAGTTAATAATATAAAGAATAATAATAGTCGGCATTTTCAACACATCCACCGAGAGTATCTGACCCAAAGAGCAAAGAATATTCGTGGTGTAAAGTAGGTATGTCCGGCTTTCTTGTCTATACTGTACTTTACTTTTTTTTATCGAATAAAGAAATGGAAAAAATTGATGAGAAAAAATAGTTTTCAAAAAATGTCCAAAAATTTTCTTGCGCCAAAAAGTTTCGTATATTATTATGTATTTGTATATAAATTATCATAAAATTTGGATCAAAAATTAATGGTTTCCAAGTGTTTCACATCAAATTTTGGGTAGTTTTTCCAAAAAAAAATTGAAGAAATCATAAATTCAAAAAATGGTCTTTCCAAAGTACCAATTAGAGACAAATCTGATTTTAAAAAGTTGCTGATCAAGACTTTTGGATAAGTAGATCGTAGATCTACATAAAAAGTTTACACAGAAAAAAAAATAAACATCATTGTAAAAACACTAGCTTAGACACTTTGTTCAGAATCTAAAAAATACGTTTTATTTGACTACAAGCTACTATTTTATTCATTTTATGCTCTTGAACCAGTGGTGTTGTCAGGATTTTCTTAAGGGAGAGTTTTACAAGTTTTTTTAGTGGACTACTCCAATGTTATAGCTATGGTGGGGGTAGAGTAAAATGTATACAATAATGCTATATACCAGGACATTGGATCCGAGTCATTTATTTGGGTGAAAATTCAGGTTTTTTGGATTATTTAACATTTTTGGTTACGATTAAATGTAGATTTATTGAGGTTAATTATGATTTATGGTTAAATCTTAATCCATAGTTTTTTTACAGAAGTAACGTATACATTAAACCTCAATTAATTTCATTAACTAATTGAAGAACATAAAAACTAAACATATTTATGTTGTGGTTATTTTGCAAATATGGTTTCAATCTTTTTATTGTCAAAAGTGATAGTTCATAAGTAGGAATTGTTACTGAAAATTTTGGTAAATTCTATAGAAATTTAAAAATACATATATAAAAAAAATGTATTGTATTACATTGTTGAAGCATGTTAAAAGAATTTTTTTGAAAAGATTAAGTTTTTGCTAATTTTTTTGGCATATACAAATACAAATTTCTTATAAAGTATCAACTATGGCATAAAATAACTTAAGAAAAATAATTATTGAATCATGTCAATCTATCTATCTAGCATTCCAGCCGAACATAAAAGTTTTAATCGTTCGTATGGTTTGTTATTTAAATTATATGTTTAAGATCTATTTTGGTGGTGTTAAACTATTTTAATTTCCTTTAGGTAGATATAATACTATAATAGTAAAAAAAAAAAAATTAAAGGGAGAAGTTTGAACACCCAAACCCCCCCCCTGGCTACGCCACTGTCTTTAACGTAATATGGTTTAAAACACAAAAAACTATTATTATAACAGCTCTTTTTTACACAAAATGAAGCATTTTAAAGACAAATGTCTTTTATTATATTTTATTACATGTTCAATTTCGTATAAATACTAGGTAATGTTCATATGGCAAAATTACCGCAGTTAAATATATCTATAACCAGTACTGACGGGAACGCCAGAAGCTCGGAAAATTAAATTCTGGAATGATAATATTCTTGACATAATTTTTTGGAATTCTAAAAATCTAGAAAATAATAACTACAAAATATAATAACGACGAAAATAAACATGTGGAAACCTAAAATACACTGAAAATAATGGTCAGGAATATAAAATCTCGGAACTATAATATTCTGGAAAATAATATTCTCGAAAATATAATTTCTTGGAGAATAATTTTTAGACCTTTTCCGTTTATTCACAAGCCATTTTAAATATTTGCAATTCACCATTAACAAACCGAAATGTCCCCCCGTTGCACAGCAAGCCGAGAGATATTTTTGATGTACGGGCGAAGCGAAATCGACCAAACACCCGGTGAACTTTACTAACCTTGGCTTATATATAAATTTAGTGAATTCTTTCAAAACTACAGTTTAAGATAAAATTCAGTTGTAGAATGAATGATAGTGAATGAACGGAAAACCCATCAATTATCAACGTTCGTTTTACAAACACGCTGACAGGCCGTTAGAAATATCATCAAAATGGTCATAATATATTAGTAGTATATTATAATTTATAATGCTATTTGCTAATTATTAATGTATCTATTTTATAATTTTTTTTCAACCCCCTCCCTCGCCCCTGTATTATGAAATCCTGCGCACGGGCATGCAGTGTATATAATGATATTATTATATTCACCAAGAAAAATAATTATTTTATTTATTTAATTATTGAGTTTTGATGATGTTCATATTTAGCCATTTAGGCATATAATATATATAATTTAGGTGCATATAAAACGTCACGTCATCACACTAATGATTTACGGATTTCACTCGCTCTATATAGCATGTGTACAACGCTTGTCGTGTCGTTATAGTTTGGTTTTATGGAGGAGCATACATGAAAATGTACACGATTTTTATATTAATAACTTTCTTCGTTCAGAATCGTTTTATTGAAGAAATTATTTGTCGTTTCTTTAAAACTCAATACACCCATCAAGAGTATCACACACGAAGTGCGAAGAACACCCCGACGAGCAAAAAGTACACACTTTTTTTTTCTTTTTTCTTCTTCTGTATACACTTCTTTGTATAGAAATAATTGTCCAAAAAATTCGATCCGTAACTTTATAGATTAAAAATCACTCTCAGATGGTACTTTAAAGAGGTCATTTTTCGAATGGCTTGGCTTACTTGGCCTACCCACTGACTACGGCCCGGATTTCGGGTTTGATATAACAGTTTTTTTCTGACCGATTTTACGTGAGTGGGCAACAAATAAGTACGTCGTATAACATAACAATGAAATATAAATTATAATAATATTTTTTATAATTAGTAAGTTATTTTGATCAAATTATATTCAAATTCCATTGTGTTTTGAAAATATTTCCCAGAATCATATATATGTTTCAATGTTTTTCCGAGCCGCAGAAAAAATTTAATGTAGCGTCCTATGTTTAGCATAATGGATATTTCTAATTTTGTTTTCATATTTATTGTATATTTTATTTAATCATTGAAAAATGAATTTCTTTTTTTTCTGATTTAACTCAACATACGAGGTGAACAAAATTGAAGGCACAAGAAAATAAGAACAGATATCCAGTGATAAATATCAAGCTAATTATACACTAATAAGAGGTAATAAAAAAAAGCAAGATTCTATCTTATTTGAATTTAAAAAATTAAGTTGTCTATGCATTTGAAACTTATAATGTACTGTAAAATTTATAAAAAAAAATTTGATGAGTGACATGATATAGGTTACCAGATTACTACATCATAATAATATTAAAGCGTTAACGAACACACCTAGGTACCATTAGCTAAATACAATTTGAAAAAACTGATGCTTTCGAAATTATTGTAAAAATATTAACAAACATATTTTGCATAAAAAACAAAATAACAATTATAAATTAATATAACTTTTTATATAGAATATATATGTATATACTTATAGGTAAGTGCATGTTTAAAAATCTCTTTATTTAACAGATTCAAAACGAATATACATATATTATTAAAACTCATCATTTACAATATTCAGTAAATATATAACATAATAAGTGATTTCTAAGATAGGTACTTAGATGTTTGTTACATTATAGTTTTATATTAATATATGGTTAGATATAACTATATATCAATAAACATACAATATATGTATTTAATATGCATGTGTATGTGCGCGAAAATGTAAATAAAATAAGTAATAATGAGTTAATAGTTATGTGGTTTGTGCTTAAATTGTTTTAGACTTAGTTGGTTCTATTTTTTTTACTTGTTGGCGACTTTCTTGCCGAAGTTTTCATAAATTGCTTGTGCAAACTATCCATCATGGACGTCAAATTAACGAAGGTCTTTTCTAGTTTGATGTCGAGGTCTTTTTGTTGCGAAAAGTTTTTAAGCTCATCCCAGAACTGTTTGACCATTAAAGGCGCATTGGGTTTGTTTACAGCTGTGGTGACCAATATGCCGGCCTTGTCGATAATCACAGGCATCTGGGGAGATGAGAACAGTTCAAACGCCGACTGCAATATTTTTCCCATGCCGGAATTTAAAATTTCACCATTACCGCCGGCCATATGTAACCACATGTGTGCCGTTATTGTTACGACATTGATTATGTTCAAGTCTGTGGGTGACGTGAAGACTTTGTTGACATGGTAACCAAATGCGCCGATGACTCTAGACGCTTCCGAGCCTTCAAATATATGTTGCCATTCGCGGTTCACTTTTTCTAATCCGTCTTTGCCGATGTTTGTATTCAATGCATTGGAAAACGTTTTTAAAAGGGTCTCTTTAACTTGGCCATCATTGATAAATTCCTTTTCATCATCAGGCGAGTTATTTAATATACCTGCCAACGATTCGCTAGGCTTGAACATATCTTGGAAATCTTGGCTATTATCTTCCTCATCATCCCAATTTTCATTAGCATCAGGAGAGCTGTCGTTGTATTGGTTGGTCTCTGTTGAGGCCTTAAACATAATATAATATTAGTACCTACTACCCAATAGTATTTTGTTATACTGTATTGTATTCCCTTTTGTAAAGTGCATTACATGTTAGTATATGTATTATATTATAATATTTATTGAGCTCAATCTATGCTAAAAGATATTCAATATTAAACAGAATCAAACTTCACAGAATGATAAAAATAGGTAGCAAATAATTCCAATAGAAGATAAACTGCGTTCTTATAACAAAATCGCAATAAATATAAGTATTATTGAATATTAAACTAAAGAGTCAATTTTGGTCTAAGTTTATCTATTTGGTACTCAGTTAGTACTTTGGTTTAAATCTTCATAACTTGATAATAATAAATAACATAGCAATGACTAATGTGGTATGATAAGTTTTAAATTTTAAAGCTCTTATAATTAAAAAAATACTCAAATTGTTTTAACAAATATGTAATTATAAGTGGATTTAAGTAAATACGTGTAAACTTAGGGACGCCTATAGCAATGTAGCTCAGGAAATTTGAGAAAACTACCCAGTATTTGACAAAAATGCCTCTAAAAACTTTTTTTCTTTTTTAATCTAAATTTTATGAAAATTTAAATTAGACAGATAATAATATTAAAAAGTATAGACATGAAAGATGGTCGACGGACATACTTCGCACCATGGATATTCTTCGCTCCTCGGGTATACCGAGGTCTACAAACCCACTCTTGGTGGGTTTGTAGAATTTTAAAGAAACGATAAATCATTTCTTCAATAAGAAGATTCTGAACGAAAGAAGTTAATAATATAAAGAACAATAAAAGTCGTCATTTTCCACACACCCACCAAGAGTATCTAACCTGAAGAGCGAAGAATATCCACGGTGCGAAGTATATCCAGCTTTCTTGTCTATACTTTACTTTTTTTTTTTATCTAATATATAAATAATTTTTTACGGGTGAATAAGGAAAGTATGGAAATAAATATTATTATGAAAACAATTTTAGTTATTTAGTAATTACTTCCAAAATAATAAAGAAACTTGAAACTTTCACCAGCTACTAAAACTAACTTTCACCTACTACTCGCGCATACGTCATAAAAATTTTTTGACCAATTTTGAGGTAAGTACAGAAATATGAAAAAAAATGAAAATTTATCATTTTTTGTTAGTTTTTATTTCATAAAATTTTAATGTATGGATATTAAAAACAGAAATTACCAATATTTTCAAAATGCTATAGGTACTTAACTCTAAATTTATCAAATATTTTTGAAATTTTTGAGAAGTGTTCTCGTGATGTTTATAATAGTTGGTAAAAGTATCAAGTCTCTTGCTACATTAATTTTGAAGTTATGTTAAAAGACAATTTTCAATTTTACGGAAATTTCGGTAAAAGCATATTTTACCATTTTTTGTTAATTTTTCGACAGATTTTCCTCATTTTCCGAAAAAATATTAAGACATTTTAAAAATTGCCTCTCTAAAGTATCATCTGGGTGTGATTTTGGACATATAGAGTTACTGATCGAAATTTTGGAATTGGTATTTCTATATTTTTGTATAGAAAGAGAAAATAAAGCCGGACATACTTCGCACGACGGGTGGTATTCTCTTGACGGGCGTATTAAATTTTAAAGAAACGATAAATCATTTCTTCAGTAAAACGATTCTGAACAAAGGAAGTTAATAATAAAAGAAAAAAAAAATTTTCGAAAAATGTCCAAATTTTTTTTTCACATTTTCAAATCTTTTTTATAGAATTTTCTATCTATGTTTAAATTTTCATAAAATTCGGATCAAAAAATGATGGTTTCCGAGTCGTTTTTGTCAAATTTTGGGTAGTTTTTTCCAAAAAAAAAAATTGAAGAATTGAGAAATTCAAAAAATGACCTCTCTAAAGTATAATCTAGAGGTAAATCCGGTTTCAAAAAGTTATTGATCGAAACTTTTGGACAAGTATTTCTAT
>JAIPRM010000534.1:32084-53577 GCA_025469315.1 Stegophylla sp. TES_Ste_2020
ATTTTTGGACATTTTTCGAAAAATTTTTTTTTTCTTATATTATTAATTTCCTTTGTTCAGAATCGTTTTACTGAAGAAATTATTTATCGTTTCTTTAAAATTTAATACGTCCGTCAAGAGAATACCACCCGTCGTGCGAAGTATGTCCGGCTTTTTTCATTATCAATCTTTATTTAAATTTTCATAAAGTTTAGATTTAAAAAAAGATAGTTTTTAAGATGTTTCTGTCAAATTTTGGGTAACTATTATGGGTAATTATTGAGAATTTCGTAAAATGACTTCCCAAAAGTATCATCTGTATTTTATTTCCAATAAAAAATAATACCGATCGAAACTTTTGGACAATATTTCCATAAGAAAAAGTATAAGCAGAAAAAAAATAATAAACATCATTTTAAAAACACTATTTTCTTCGCTATACTCAGAATTTTAAAATAAAAAAAGCTGGACATATTTTGCACCACGGGTATTTTTCAAATTTTGGATAGGATTTTTCTAACATAGGAAAAATTTTTGAGAATTATTAATAATGACCACTTAAAACCATTAAAAAAAAATAAAAATATAAAAATACCATTTAACGACATGTTATGAATCAAGTGGCTGGTCGAAACTTTTGACAAGTATTTCTATATGAAAACGTGTTCACAGGAAAAATTAAAAATACAATATATCATTGTAAAAACACTAGTTCTTTATTCCACTCTGAATGTGGGCCAATTGTTTTCCATGTATAAAATTTTACGGAGGACCAATTTTGTCCGCTTACCCCTTCTGCAGCATCATATTTTGAACTCATCTGTTATGTTTTTGCAATCTTCGCATCGAGATAAGTACTTCAAGTGCTTAATAAATTTTCATTTATTTTATTACTTATTTTACAAATCATAATCTATTATTTGTAATAAAATCCTTTTTAAATCATTAATAAAAGAAGTAGTTCATCAGGATTCTCTAGACTTCCGGATAGAATTAATCAACCCTTTTTTTCGTATTTTTTTTAAACATTTTTTGGATAAAGAAATATTATTTCTTTATAGATATGTGCTGTTCTATAGGTATATATGTATTATATACAAGTGAATAACAATATATGATTTATTTAATTAAAATTTGAAAAAGTAAAGTAAAGGCAAGAAAGATAAGATGGACATACTTTGCACCACGGATATTCTTTGTTCTCGGGTCAGATACTTTTGGTGGGTTTGTGGAATTTTAAAGGAACGATAAATCATTTCTTTAATAAGACGATTCTGAATGAAAGAAGTTAATAATTTAAAGAACAATAATGGTCGTCAGTTTCAATACATTTACTAAAAGTATCTGACCCGAAGAGCGAAGAATATCCATGGTGCGAAGTATGTCTGGCTTTCTTGCTTCTATTTTACTTTTCTTATTTTTATCTAATAAATAAGGAAAGGAAGAAAAAAAATAATATATTAGGAAATGTTCCAAATTTTTTTTCACATTTTCAAAATTTTCTTGCGCCAAAATGTTTCTCATATTATTATTTATCTTCTGTATTTAAATTTTCTTTAAGTTTTGATCAAAAAATTATGGTGACTAGATAGCCCCACCCCCTCCCCCCCAAAAAAAAAATTGAAGAATTGAGAAATTAAAAAAATGACCTCTTTAAAGTACAAACTAGAGGCAAATCCGGTTTCAAAAAGTTGTTAATCGAGACTTTTGGACCAGTAAATCTATACGAAAAATGTTCACTGAAAAAAAATAAATAAAAAAATAAACATTGTAAAAACACTAACTTCTTCACTAAGTTTCGTTCAGAATCTAAAATAATAATAATAGTGAGGATGCTTTCTCGTTCATATGACGCATATTATGAATTTGAAAGCATGAAGCATGATACATTTATATTAGTACAGTGCTGTGTTCGTCATGCTTTAATATACCTATTACCTAATAATAAAATGCAATGCAAGCATGTTCTTTGTAAGTAATCGTTGTAAGATATTACGCATATAAACACATCCGATGTGTTTTTCTACATGTGGTGCAATAAAACAATATTTTATATTATTATATTTATTATTTTATTGTATGTATTGTGTTTAGATGTTAAAATATTATATCGTATGCCTACGTTTATAATGTTACTTAGGCACACGTTGTGCTCGATAACTGATTGGATTCGATAATAACCGCACAAATAAGTTTAGGTGTAGATTTTATTTATTTATAATTTTTCTGCCATCTTCGTAGTCATACACAGCATATGTGCGGACGTGCATTTGCCCGAAAGGGAATATTATATATTAACATACACAATATAGCGTAGTATAATATAAAATGTATGTTCTGCGTGGTCTGTACAGTACTACAGTATATATATATATATATACATATATGTATGTGTGCATGTAATGTGTCCGCGTGTGTATGTGTAAAATAAATATATACTTATATATATATAATATGTGTGCGTACGTTATTATACGTTATACGACGTTGGCGGCGGCGTCATCGATGGAGAGGGGACAGCATTATAAACGGTGGAAAAAAGGACAATATGACTATGGAGAGAAAAAAAAAGATATGAACGCCTGTGTGTGTGTGAGCGCGCCCGTTGCGTGTATTATACTTGTATATACGACACACACAAAAACACACGGTACGCGCGGCTCACACACCGAACATTATATTATATGTGCTTATGTACTGTGTACGCGCCTGCTGCTACGGTGTATATAGTATAGTGGTGTGTGTTGGCTCATGAATTATTCGCGCGCGGCCCAACGGATTTCGAAATAACGCCATCGGATTGGCTGGGTCTTGCGGTCTATATAAAATCAGCCAATGGCAGCCGGGCGACGGGTCGAGTGCCGCGGACCCCCTGTTCACCGCGCTACGTAATACAACAGTACTGCCGACCGACCGATATACACACGTCCATCTGCCAGGTATTTATATATGCACTTTTTTTATATTTTCTCTTCATTTTACTTTTTCGTATTATTATCGTTGTTCGAAGTCGTCTCCGTTTCACACGTTTTACTGCTATTTTCCGACGTTCATCTCGTTCACGACAACACGGCGGTTTTAAAGTTTATATACGGTACGTACGCGGTTGATGAGGAAAAACGTCCGACGGCGGCGGCGGCAGCAACGACCGTCGCCCACCACGTTCTGCAGTAGTGCGAACAGGAAAAGTTTTTTCTATTGTGGATTATCCTTCTAATGGCCGCTGTGCTTTTTATTCTCGCTATGATGACAATGTTCTGCCGTGACACACGGTCCGCGAGAATAGGCGCCACCAGGGGATCTGTATCGGCCGCTTTTTTATATAACGGAACAAACGGTGCTTTGCGCGGCGCTTCGCGGTTTTTAGCTGATCGTGTCGAGGCGTTTACTAACACCGGGTCTCGTTTCGTCTCGTCATTATTTTCTCGTTTGCGTGTAACGACGGCCATCATCGTACTTTTTACACCTTATCTACCTGTATGTCGTCATTGTCGTTGTTTTCAAGTCCTTCTGGACAATTTTCTTATAGCGTGTCATTATTTTTGTGCGTTTGTGTGACGTACGTGATAAATGCGCGTGCATAACTTGATTGAAAAGTACTATATTCTGTCTTTAACGCAATTAACGCGCGCGCGTCGATCGTTGCGAATATACAGATATATCAAAGTACGGGTGTGTTGCGTGTGCGCGCGCTGTGTATACTTCCAACACACACATACACATAAAATGGCGGCAAACCAATTTTGAAGTAAAATTATTTTCTCATCAAACAAATTATCGAGATGGTAGTGGACACCGTTTTTCCGCATCTGTTTGTAGATTTTTCGCAGTTTCCGACGAGAGACGGCCAACAGTAATCGTGGCCCCCTCCCCCCTGTGAAAGTGATAGTGATCGTCTGCTAAGTCTACGGGTGGCACTGCGCAACAACAACAACATAAACAACACCAACTACCGAATACGGCTTGGCTCACGTTATCTATTTTGTTCCACTTGCAAATTTGTTATAAATTATAATTACTGTGTTGTTAATGTTCGCGTCCGTCGTTCGTCTACCATAGCCGTCCGAGAAAACATTACTTTCCCATTATGCAGTAGTCGATGTTCAATAGTATAGCATATTAAATACAACACTTTTGCCCATACTTGGTTATTTATTATTTATCACGTTGGGTGCGTAGGTAGACCGAATTATTCGTCGCCGTCGCCATGGTTTACACATTTTTCATTCGAATCGAAAACGCGCGTTGAACCCGTCTAGAGGCCGTCCACCTTTTAAGTGGGGGGGGGGTTCGAGTGTAGGGAGGAAGGTGTTTTTGACACGTTTATAATGACATAATGAAAAACGGTCATTGGCGATTATTCGTGTTGACAATTGTTATCGTTTTGTGGATGACGCGCGCGAATCGTTTAAAATTTTATGATCACCATAGTCTAATATTGCGTCTCCTGGTTTGTTCGTTTCCAGCTCCAGTGTATTGAACATTGCGGATCAAGCGAAGTAGCAAAATAGTTTTTCCGAGTTCCAGGTGGAGCTAAAATCAAAATTTACATGTAAGTATAAATAAATTGCTTTTGTTATGCTCATTGCCTATTACTATTCATTTGTATTAGTAATATAATTTATACATATCCTTAAAACCTTCACAGTTTTAATTTATAATTTATTTTTAACACGATTTTATTGAAATATACAATAACTTCAATAATTATGTATACTTTGACGAGTGTGGAGTAAGCGTACATTTTAAGGATGCATGTCACACGAACTGTTTTTAAATTTGGATCTTGATTAACTTTTCTTGCATTTAATATCATGTATGTAGTAATGAAATTATGACGTTATTGGTAGGAATTATAATATGATAACTGCTTCCACTTCTAATATTACAGCTGTTGCTACTTCTATTCGACCATATTTTTATGCACACATAGGTACTGTTATTGTTGCAATTGTTTGTGATCAATATTGGCAAACAATGTCGATAATGATTATTGTTTTGTACCTTTGCGGTGCAATTTAAGTATAGGATATTAATAGTATCTAAAAAAATAATACATTATTAAATATTAATATGTGATGCACTGTATGATAATGTTCCCGTGTGCATTTTTGTTGTTTAACATCGACATGTTTACATAACAGCCGGAAAACGGTTGGTAGATTGATAGGGGGGATTAGGCGCATTTTAGTGCGGCAGATAGCGTTAGCATACTAAGTGCAGTATTACGAAATCATTGACACTACCACCAAAACGTTCGCGTCGGCTAATGGAGACGCTATAGCACACTACACAAAATAATACAAACTGTTCTTGTGGGTTTTAACCTAATGTTTTTTAAAACTGCCACTAGCCGTTGTTTTATCGTATTCTAGAACTAAATTGTGTACATTTGAGGTGACGAAGAATTTTTATAAAACTTGTAAATTACGTCTTGCACAGTGTATCCATTATTATTGTCATCAGTGCTCATTGAATATTACCAATATTACATAGTCAGAAACAGTAGTTATAATTATTATAGTTAATGAATGGTAGATTTTTTATTAGGACTGAGTATTTTTATCAGAATATTATACTACCATAGATAGAAAATTGTAAGTATTTTTTGTTTATTCAGTACGGAAATATTAAAATTTCATATTACACATACATGCACATTTATATATTGTATATAATAAATAGTTGGGTATTTATACTATATAATTGTATGTTAAATTATTATGCATTACTTTTTTCATATCTAATTTAGACATCGTTTTTTTTTTTTTTTTTATTGTCTACATATCAAAAATAATTTTGTTTTCAAATATCCTTGAATAAATATTCTTCAGGGTAGTTTGAACTTTGAGTTAGAAAAGGAAATAATGGAATAATATTAAGCATGTATAAGCATGTTTGTGTCCCTACACATGACAAAGAATAATCATGAAATAAAATTTCGAGTTCCTGAACATCCTGATACATTTTATATTCTTCATTAACCTTTCAATATTTTACACGGTCTAATTATAATGTAAATCTTTATAAAAGTTTTATTTATACATAATACAATTTTGTGTATGACAATAATTTCATTGTTCGGTATTATAGAAACATTTTTCTTTTATTAGAAATGTTTTCATTATTCTTAAAAAATAGTAATTTCTATATAAGCACAGAAAAACTAATTTTATAGTCCAAGTATATGTGGTTCAAATTTGCAATTTTGAATTTGTACATTGAACATTTTTTTTTATAAAGAAAGTGGAAATAATAAATAAAGGTAATTTTTAAAATCAATTTTAAATTTTAAAATACCTAATATTGTTACTTTTTATTCATAATTTCATTGAAGTATATTTGTTGCAATTAAACACCAAATTTTGCAACTACATTTTTGAAAAGGGTACTGTATTTCAATTTGTATCATTGTTTTGTGTATATTATATTATGACAAGTAAAAAATTATAGTATTGCGCCTATAAAACTATTTTACAGAACTGATTTGTATGGCCAAAATAATAAATACCTGCTAAGAAGCCATCTATGATTGCATAATAGTTTTTATGTGTATTGATTAAATTAAATAAATTATTTATTCTAACCAATGGTGTGTCAAATATATGTTTAAAAATTATTTAATTTTTTGTAATTTCACTGGCAATGTAATATGGACATTGAAATATAAATACTATCAATATAATAATATCTAAGAAGTCGAATACCACATTTTTATCTTGCCAAAACAAAAACAAACTAATATTTTTTACATTATATTTATATTAACATTAAATAATACTTGTTTGTGGTATTTTTATAAATTTTCTATCCAAAATAAGGTTTTTGTATATTATTATTTTCTATAGGTAGCTATAAACCTTCTATAAACATTTTATTGTGTTGGTACAATTTGTTTTAGTATTGATAATTGGTTAATAATTTGTGTCTTATTATCATCTATTACTTTTTGCTATATAGTTCTTTTAAATGATGTTATTCTTAATGAATGAATTTTTACCCATTTTTTTTCCTTTTATGTTTTTGAAAAAATTCTTAATTTCTTCATTCTGAATAATTTTCATTTTTTAATTCAATTTAAATTAGGTACCTATTAAAAATTGTATTATTGAAATATAAAAGTGTATTATAATCTAGTCAATGATTATTAAAGTACTTAATATAATTACCTAATACATTAATAGTATTAATTAGTTAATTAACACTAATAGAACTATTTGGTAATCATTTAAAGGTTATCCTCTAAGGTTAAATTTTGGAATTTAAATCAATAATTTGATATGATAATAAATAATGGAATAAAATTGTTATTATATTTATGTTATAATATTCAGGTATATATACTCTTATTGCATAAAAAAGTGGTCTATTTTAATCAAATCAACTATACATATTCATATATTAATGTGAAATTGGAATTTGAAAATTACATATTGAGATTTTGGAGTGGTACTATTTCTGTAAATATATTTATTTTTTTTCAACCGGTATTATGTTGGTTTACATTTTACTTCGCCCTTTATTTCTCACAATCATCAGCAAGCCTCTTTAATCCAGTGTCTTTTTTTTCAATTGAGATATTATGTATGTGCTTTTAGTCTTCGTCCTTCCTCTGCACCTTATATTATAGTGTGATGCAACTCTTCACTATGGTGTAGACGTTCCCTATCATGTCCCATCGTTTTCGCCTTATTACATTCAATATGGATCTTGTTTCTCCTACTTAAGTCATTGCATCATTGGCGTAACTAAGAAAACTTTTTTGGGGAGGGGGGGCTTATATGATTATTTTATTGATTTAGCCCCTCAAAAAGGCATTAACTTTATGTAATTGTAAAAAATTCTAAGGGAGCTTTGAGTAGTTTTGAGGGGGCTTAGCCCCTCCAGCCCCCTCTAATTGCGCTTATGCAGTACATCTTCGTTCATTATTCTTTCTGCCCAATTAATTTTTTCATTTATCTCCAACACTACATTTTGAAGGCTTCGAGAAATCTTTTTTCCATTTCATTCATAACCCATTTTGCTACCACATAAAGTGACACTCCATACAAAAGTTTTTAGAAATGTCTTGTTTATTTCTCTGTTAAATTTTCTCTATGCCAATATAATGTATTATTTATTAATCTGCATATAATTGATATTTTGTAATATTTGAATTTCTAATGGTGAAATATGTAAACCAATAAATGCTCCTTTTTAGTTTTGAGTGTATTTGGAATCTTCGATTTTGTGCAGCCTGGTGCCCTAGTCAGGGGTGCATTAGATGTCAATACATGGGGATCAAAATTATTTTACGCCCCTAGTCCTATTGATAAAATATATATGTAAGTATGATTAACTTACAAAAAATCTTTGTCGCTTCGCTCGGATAGTAGCTTTTTGGAAAAAATGATCATCAGATTATTAAAAAAAAATTGTAAACAACATTATCTTTGACATATTTTAGACGGATCGACTTCAGGCTCAGTTTGAGTTGAGCGAATATAGTTTTTTTTTTATCTGTAAGCATTTGATTAGAAATGTACAGATATTATCTAAACAATTTACCCTCAAAACTTCCACTCGGACCAAATGCCCCTTTTGCCCCCTGCTTAATGTGCCTCTGGACTTAAAATCATTTATTTAAATAGTATACTGTTTATAATCAGTGTTAAAGGGGCGCGCAAAGGCTTTGATAAACTTCTTCTCTTATCCTGCATATCGTAGCAGGGTACCTCAAAATCACACAATTTAGAACACAGTTTGTTAGGGTTAAGTGGGATCTAAAATATTCACTTTTTTGAGTGAGACTATTATGAATGTATTTATATTATTTCTATTTAATCATATAATTACAGTGTATTGAGTAATAATGAGAGCGAACCGTCTGTGTAATTTTATATATAAAATGTATGCAACGCCACGAATGTTATGTACGTCAGTTTGACAGTGACAGTCAAAAAATAAGTTTTGTTTTTAGTATAAAAATTTTACTGCGCTTAATCAATTGGAAAATGAATAAGTCTTAAATCTTATATTACAATGGAACTATTTTAGAGAACACTGAGCGATTAAATTTATTTTTTCCGAGATTCATCTAGAATATGTCATAAGTGTAACTATGTGGGAACTTGGAGCGCTAAGCCCTCAAAAAAAAAAACTCATGGTTTCCCCAAATTTGTTGAAAATTTTTTAATTTTAATGTCCTTTGGGTGGCAGGGGGACTAAATTAATAAACAAACACTGTCCTCTCAAATTTTTAGATTCTGAACGAAGTGAAGAAGCTAGTGTTCTTACAATGTTTATTATTTTTTCTTTTTTTTCTGTGTACAACTTTTTTTCGTATGGAAATACTTGTCCAAAAGTTGCGATCAGTAACTTTTTGAAACTGGATTTGCCTCTAGATGGTACTTTAGAGAGGTCATTTTTTGAATTTCTCAATTCTTCAATTTTTTTGGAAAAACTACCCAAAATTTGACAAAAACATCATTTTTTGATCCAAACTATATGAAAATTTAAATATAGATAAAAAATAATATAAGAAAGATTTTGGCTCAAGAAAATGTTTGATATTTTTTTCCCTCATTTATTTTTATATTAACTTTCTTTGTTCAGAATCGTTTTATTGAAAAAAAGGTTTATCGTTTCTTTAAAATTCAATACACCCGTCAAGAGAATCCCACCCGTCGTGCGAAGTATGTCCGGCTTTTTTGTCTTAATCGCGCCAATGGTTGTCGTTCGTCTTGGCCAAAAAAATTCCAAAAAGCTCGTTTGTTGTCCATACCGGATATGGTGAGTGCATTACATACGTCGTAAAAACGACTGCGCATGTACGTGTGCGGTGTTTCCCATACTGCGTATATTGGGTGGTACACTGGTACGCCGACGCACTGCAGCCGTTACCGGCGTCTTTTAATACTACGCGTATTGTCCGCTGGTGTGCGCCTCTTGAAGTCTCAACGCTTTGCGGCAGTCGCTAATTCGACGTCGAACCGCGTGTTTCTTTGTTTGCCACACACACCACCGACAAATCGAATATGCCGTGTGCGCTGCTCCTAAATCGTATATCGATTATATATATATTTGCCAAACGACTACTCTGCTGACTGCTACGTAGAACAACGTTCAACGTTAGAAAGAGTGCGAGTAAGGGGAAGGAAGAAGTCTAGAATATTATTTAATATAAAAAATCCCGTCATTATTGACATGTTCATACACGTTATACAATAATCGCACGTATACAATATGTATGCGGCTGTGCAAAAATGGTGATAGCGCGGTATATGTTGGTTGGTTGTTTACGGCCATATATACGGATATCTTTTAGAATTTTTTGAAAACTATCTTTTTATTTAGAAAACAGTGCCCCTCGCGATCATTGTGTGCGTGCGTGTCGTTAAAGGAAAAAAAAGGGAAAGGACGACTCCGTCGTCGCCGCCACCACCACCACCACCACCACCATCACTACCATAGTCGTTGCCGTCGACGTTTCTGCCTGCGCGCGCCTTATGTCGACGGTGGTGAACTGCGGAAACCTTGAACGACCGGTGGCCTTGGCGAGCGTGAGCGCGGTTTTTATTTTGTTTCTCTCTCCCTCTCCCTGGCATGGTCTTCCCGCCCGTCGGTTTCCATTGCATGTATATAAATGTTCTTTGTTCGGCCGCTCACGATTTCAAGAGATGAGGTTGGCAATGCCGGTTACCGGTAGCTACACCATGGTCGGAGGGGCCGGCTGCGCCATTGGGTTTTTATGAAACGGGCGGTGGGGGTAACATCCGTCGTCGTCGTTCGGCTAGTGGCGGGCAACACGCAGGTCTGCCTCGTTATTTTTCTCCTTCTCTCCGCCTTTTCCACCTCAGTTTTAACCGTCGATCGCGCGTTTACAGTGAGATATACACACGCATCCGTCGTTCTCTTTGTTTTTTTTTTCATATTTGTGCGTTGTCGTGTATATATATATATATTATTTTTCGCCCCGCTACACACTCGGAACATACGTACGTAATCGAATATATACATATACGCACACGCCGAACACATAACGTGTGCGCCGCGTACACATAATATATACACACATATATTGCCGTCGACTTCGCGCGTTTCTACCCGACGATAAACACACAAGCGCGCGCACGAACACAACAACAACGACGACGTCTATCACAGAGAAGTGTACGTGCGTGTGCGCGTGACGTTTGGTGTCCGATCGTATCGACAACAAATCCACACCACTCTCAGTCCGGCGGCATGTCCGAAAACCGCGCGGGCAACAATGTCGGCTGGGGCAACCGAGATGACCACGCGGCCGCGGCTGCAGCCAATCTGTGGTGGAGTAATAGCCAAGACCAGCAACAGCAACAACAGCACATGCAGCAACAGCAACAACAACAGCAGCAGCAGCAGCAACAACAGCACTTGCTAAATCAGCACCATCAGCAGCAACTGGCCGCGGTAGCGGCGGCCGCACAGCAACAACAGCAGCAAGCAGCCGCCGCAGTGTCTGCGGCCCAACAGTTCTATAAGATGGCGTCTACGTTCAGCCACCAGCAGCATCAACAGCTGCAGCAGCAGCAGCAGCAACAGCAGCTGAATAACACCGGCGGTGTGTCGACCAGCAACAGCAATGTGTCAACGACAGTGACCAGCAGCTCCAGGAACCCTATGGCCAACTATGCTGACAGCTACGGGATTGCGGCCGCCGCAGCGGCTCAATGGTGGTCATATCCCGGAGCCATGGACAACAACATTCAAAACGCACACAATGTACAGTCTCCAAATGCGATCATGGTAAATGCAGTGTTTCTCTACGCGCGTGTGTCTATGCCCATGTTAGCATGTAACGATTGTGATAACAACAACGCGCGCACACGTATTTGAGATTATCATTATGGTGTTATGTATACAATATTGGTACATATGTGCGTAGATTCGATATACGTGTGTTTGTGTTCTATATCTTTATTGTATTAAGATAATATTACCATGTGTGTAGTGCACATTTTTTATTATATATTCGTACATTACCCTTGTCTGCTTCCTGTACGCAGACGCTTCATATACGGTTCGGGTCGATAACCACTAGCATCATAATAATCGTTTTGCGCTTTTGGACCGGCCGGCGGTTTTATTAAGGTTATATTTTCGTGTTTTCAATAATTTGGTGTTTGAATGTATCGCTTGCCTCTACGATTTATCATAAACCGCGTGCGTGATGCGCCTGTTTCCGACCCAGCAAAAGCCTTATCATATCATTTTTTATGCCTGTTTTCTGTATTTGATTCGTTTTGTTCACATGTGTTTCATATCCGTCCACACTAAACAAAATATATTATCGATATTTTTTTTTTCATATGTGTCTTCTCACGGCTAAACAACAAAGAAAGAGTAGGCTCGTTTAAATCGTTGATTAAGATAATGGCGATCAATTGTAGGTACACGGTGTAATCGTTTTCAAAACTTATTGGTATTTTTAACTATCTATACATGTTTTCGCAGTGATTACTGCTTATTTCGCGAAATCCATCGCGCAAGACATGGTACACATTTTTCATTGCTATACTAACTGATAAATTTGTCATTGAGTTGATTAATAGAAAGTTACGTGGCCTTAGAACAACGATAGTCACCCATATCATGCATAATGTTTTAACATTGTCTTTATTAAAAAAATGATAATGGTCAATGCTCGGAATATTATCTTGAGGTTTATTACCTACCTGTAAATCAAGAAATAAATAGTATCATAGTAGGTTGTGTGTTCAACTGAAACTTGGGGATTCCGCTCATGGAAATCCAGGAATGCTGAAAACGCCGAATAATAGTACCGGGAACTAGAAGTTATGTTTACGTGACTAGTTTTTCATTTGTAATTACATTTTTTCTTAAAAACCTTATTTACATCTTAAAATATAATTATAGCTAGTTTGGTCACTCTTGTGAAGTATTTCTAATTCATATTATCATGTTGACAAACCCGTAATAGTAGACATTATAGCTATGTTTCTAATCATACTTATTCTTTAATATCTGCTACCCACTTACACCTGTGTTTCAGATATTGTCGGAAATATTTTATTATTTTATGTAGGCAAGTGTTTGTACTTTGAGTACCAATGAGATCTAAACAGATGTTAATTGTTCACAAAGACCAATGCCAAGGTTTTTAGGGTTCTATAGCCTTCATGGAATATTATTTCTGGTCCAGCAGTTACAAGAAAATATATTCACTCAGAATAACAGTCTACTCTTAGTATAATTTATAAAGATTACTTGGTGTATCGAAATTATTGTTGTTCATTTTTTATGGCTAAATAATATGTTTATCATCAATTACAATTGTTCAGTAAGTCTTAATTTTAAAATTTAGATATCACAATATCTATTCTTTTTTTTCAATTGTTCCATTTGTAAATTGTGTGATCATATATAATTAGTATAATCTATTTTAATAACTTTTATCATTTTCTGCCAGAGAAAGCATTACACAAAACCAGTTTCTTTTGTTTGAGTAGTTACTGGTTTTACTGTTATTGTGTATTATAATTATTGTTATATTACTGGCATGTAAAACCAGGTTCTTTTTTTTGTTTTTTAATTAAATTTGGCTAAAGTTTATGATTTTTTTTAATTGTTTAATTCTTTGAAATATTTATTTATTTACTGAGGTCAAGATATTGGTTATATAATTATTATATTTTCTCTTTAAATATAATTATAATAATGGAAAAATATAAAGAATGTCATTTTGCTACTTTTTTCAGACATTGGGAGTACCTTACTATTAGCATTATCATAATCTATTTTATTAATGCATAGGTTGGTTTTTGTTTTAATGATAACTATTCCCTAGATCGCATTTAAAAATAATGGATACCTTTGATAAAGTGTGTTTATGATTAATATCCCTATTTGCTGACTAAATATATTTCCTAAATGGCATAATGCAAAGAATCATATTTTATTTTTGTATTGATTGGCCCAGGTCATTAGCCTTCACTTTCAATTGCCAATTTACAATAAACTGTTTCACTTGTTATTTTAGAACAATACATTGTATTGTTGGATACCATGTAACTCATAAAAATAGGAAGCATGAATGAATCAAATGTAATATTATACAGTATTATTAATATAATAATTATACAGTACATTATTACATAATAATATACCCAAAATTATGTAGGGAATGTTTACATTTGCTAAAGATTTTAAACTTGATGATTGGATGAAATTTTTTATTTTTGTTGTTCATAGCCTATGTCAGTGGGGTTTTCCATGAATATTGAAAAAACTTTCAACTATCAAAATAGATTTCATATTCTATTTCAAGAATCATTAGAAACATTTTATTTGGGTTATTCATTTTATTATCCAAACTGAACAACTATTAATAATATCCTATTATTTAATATTTTTAAATTGATTATAAATTATGATATTAATACTAAAGAGTAATCATTTAACGAATGATCAATGTCTAATATTTCATGTAATGAGAGTTAAATTTTGGCAATTATTTGTAAATCCTTTTATTTTTTATTTTTCCCAGAATTGGTAGTATTTTCCAAGGATCAGTTTCAACTTGTATAATCCTATATAATTATTTTTTTTTTTTTCTGTCATTTATTAGTCATTTTTTGTTTGGCATTAAAGCTGTTTTAAACTTTCAATAATGAATTGTTTTATAAATTTGTACTTGAATGTAACATTATTTGATAAACTATGTTTTATATATATATGATAATTATGATTCATAGCTCTGCCACTGGTATTGTTTGTATATATTTATATAAAAAATAAACTAATAACTTCTTTTCACAACTCTCTAGACATAGGTACCTGAAAGACTATGGTATTATGAAATTGCTACCAAATTCTTTGTCAAAGCTATTCAGTTTTCTTCATATACTCTTATATTAATAGGTATCTAACTAAATCTTATTTTATGTAAAAAAAAAACACTTAATAATCCCTGTTACTCTGCCAAATACATTATATTGCTCCACTTAAATGCAAATAAATATATGATGGTTTCTATTATAATTTTACTTAAAATGATAGGCTAAACCATTGGTATTTTGGCCAACAATTTGTTGATTGAAAGTTTAAGTAAATATTATGGAATTGAGATTGAACCAGTTTAAATTTTATATACATAAGTCATATTCTTAAATAACTTAATAACTGTTTCAAATTGTGTATTTGACCATTGAAACATTATTTATAATTTGTAAATGCATTCAAATATAACAAAAGAAATTACTGGATTTATTTAAGTTACTATTTTAATGATATTTGTGTATATTTTAATTAATTAACAGTTGTTAATCCTTTTTTTTTGTACATGGGTGTGCACATTGTATAATGTGTTTTGGTGTATTGTGTATAATAATAACTATAAAAGCAGATGTTTATTGTAGCTTGTTAAAGCCTCCAGAGTCAGGTGTTTCATACATACTATGTATGTGTAAGTTGTTTAGAGGTACAAAGGGGTTCGTCATAAGACGTGTTTCATTTTTAACAGAAAAAAAAAGTATTTAAATGAACCAAGTGACTTTGACATGCTCTGTGGTTATTCGCCCCGCACATTTAAAATAGGAATTTCGCAGTAAGAAGAAGATAAAAAACCGTCGTCACCACGCACATTATTTATATTTTTATTTATGTCACTATTTTGTTTTTGTTTTCAGAACCGAGGGAAAATGCCTAGAGGCAAAGCAACCGATGCAAAACCCCGAGGTCGTATGACCGCATATGCGTTTTTCGTACAAACGTGCCGCGAAGAACACAAAAAGAAACACCCTGACGAAAATGTAATTTTCGCCGAATTCTCGAAGAAATGCGCCGAAAGGTGGAAGGTCAGTGTTACACAACCTATATATGTTTATTTATATTTTGTACAACATGCTGGCTAATTGGTCGCGGTGCGGTTAATTAAAAAAAAAACTGATGTGACATGTGAGCGTTGTCGTCTAGCAGTAGTTGTCTCCTGGCGGCGGCGACGACGACAAACACTATTACACGTTTCTGGCGACTGCCGAAAAAAAATCTTAATTTTCCTTTCTCCCCGACCCAAATCGAGCCTCTCACGAGACTATATTATAAACTACATATTGAAAAAAATATATATTATTCTTGTAGGTTCTCTTTTTCGGTCCGAATTTGAATAACCACCATTACTGGAGTTTATTATATTCCCATTTGTAAAAGATAAAAGATATATTTTCGTTCTTGTTTTGTATCTAGAATTAAAAAGTCAAATACGTAACATTTATGCTCTTAAACGATTATAACACATACATCTCGGCAATTGGAATTGGTTATATCATGGAGCGTTAAAGATAGAAAGGAAAAACCATATTCTTTCATTGAGAATCTAATCGTTATAACTCAGTGTTTTATAATAATAATACATTGGAAGCATGCAATACAAAGCGAATGCGCGCGAGCTCACCAGGCACACCACCTGCTCTCTACGTGAATTCTCTGTACGAATTTTCGTTATTTAATGCTTAAAACTAAATACTATCAGACTTTAAGAAACTGATGTGCTTTTATGCGTTTGCGTTGTTTCTAGATTCTTTTTCGTAACAACAGCATTTATTTTCACGACGATTAATTATTATAAATAATATCATTTGATATTATTAATTGTTGTTAAATAACATTATATTATCTTGATATTTTTTTCGGTTGAAATAAAATAATTCGTGTGCATGTATGTTAGTTCACATGCGCATGCGTTACTTGTCGAGAATGGCTGGGGTTCTGTAGGACTGGTTTTCCGTTAAGGGGGTGAGAGGATGGGTCAACTAGCCACGGTGCAGGCACATACCAGGGAACCAGTTTTTAAACAATTTCCCCCACCCCTCCTACCCATGTTCTTCTGGTTCTCGTCGCACACGTTCAACCGGCACCCACTGCTGCCAACAATAAAAATCCTGGACGTTAAATAAAATCGCATTGCTTGTTGCAGCTGTGTAAAACGATATACCTACCTATATGTTTGTGTGTGTGTGTGTGTGTGTATATATACATAATTTATTCATTTCTATATTCACAACATGATTTTTTTTTGCAATTATTGAATGTATAGTTATGATGGCTGCATTTATTATTGTAATAATAATAATAATAATAATAATGAACTAACTAGACAGTGCCCTATGCCTAATATGTATATGCATATTGTATATAATATATATATATATATATTATTTATGAACACATTATTGTATAACCTTTTATTCTAAACTGTTATTCATCTATATTTGATAAAATACATGACCAATGACACTAAGAATTATGAAAAGTCCTGTAGTTTTATTAGTGTGCGACGCACGTTTTCAGTTTATTAAATTTTGATTTGGATCTATTAATCATTTAAAAACTAGTGTTTGCTCCTAGGTTATGGCATTTCATGTTTCCTCTAATATTTAAAATTAAAAACAATATAATTAATTAATGGTAGGAATCATAGTCTCTTTAGCCGGGTTATTTGCCTTGCTGCTGACTGCTATGTCGGATGGTGGGTAGGTAGGGTGGGAAAGTGGTATGTGCGTGTGTGTAGGAATGAGCTCAGGGGTTCTGCCATCGATTTTTTGTGTGTAAAATGCTGGGGTTGTTTCTGGAGGGTGCGGGAATATAACATGGCGACGGTGGAGTTTAAAACTGAGAGCGCTGGCGCAATTATTAAAATTAACCCCCCCCCTAAACATCGCCCTGTACGCGCCGCAACCTCGCAGCGCTGGTAATAGCCAGCCAGCACATACAGTGGCGCACGCGCGCGCACAGTTCTCGCACATTAAGCTCTTTTCAAAGATAAATAGGTGGCGGTGGTCATGGCGCAGGGGTATATGTGAGGGTTAAGAGAGTTATATAATATTGACGAATCTCTATTATAATGCTCTGCAAATTTCACTGTTACTCTGTTCATGTTTTTGTCCCAAACCTTCCTTGTTTCTCTCATCATTTTGTATTAGTGGTTTAGGTTCTACTTGCTTATTTTCTTTTAAATTTTCATTAATTGAATAATATTATTTTATTTTTAATTTTTTATTATTTTATTCTTGCAATTATTTTAGAAATTTCCGAAGGGAATATTAAATTTGGAATCAGTTAAAAAAAAAAAACAAATCAAAAGTTATTTAAATATCAAGAATATTTAAAATTTTGCCTCCCAGAAAATTTCTAATTATGCGCACACTGAAAAAATTGGGTACAGATTATTACCCAATAACTGTGGAGATCAATTGTCTACATACAACAATTTGCTTGCGGTCACGTCATGTCCAAAATCTGCTATTGTATCCTACACAAAATTCTTACAGCTCAACTAATAGATAAAACTATACAAATTGAAGATAATAAAGTTAGTTGAATTTAATATTTGCTGTTAGATGGGTGGTGGGGGTATATGCTGTTCAATAGAGGTAAATGACCTATTTCGGGGAAATACATACTATTTATTTTTATCTAAAGTGAGATGAAAACAAACAAAGAATTTCTTACTAATATTATTCTAATAATATCATTTTAAAAGATTGTAAATAAATAATATTTTGAGTGGTTGTTATATTTATATATATATATTCAATTATAAATAAATATTAAATTTTTAGACAATGAATGAAAAAGAAAAGAAAAGATTTCATGAGATGGCTGATAAGGACAAGCAAAGATATGATACTGAAATGCAAAGCTATATTCCACCTAAGGGTGAAAAAGTGCGTGGCAAGAAAAGGAAGCAAATTAAAGATCCTAATGCTCCAAAGCGCTCCTTGTTAGTATTTTTACTATTGTGTTTATTCAAAGTTATAATTAATAATTAATAAATGTTTTTCAGGTCTGCCTTCTTCTGGTTCTGTAATGATGAACGTGGAAAAGTAAAGGCTGTGAATCCAGAATATGGTGTTGGTGATGTAGCCAAAGAGTTGGGTAAAAAATGGTCTGATGCTGATATCACTGTGAAACAAAAGTATGAAGCTATGGCAGAAAAAGATAAAGCAAGATATGAAAGAGTATGTTTATTTTAACTTTTAAACTAAATATTGTTGAAAATAGCTATTAATTAACTATGTAATTTGTTAGGAAATGACAGAGTACAAAAACAAAGGTAAGCCTACCTTGTTACAACAACAGCAGCAGCATCAAATGTTGGTTCAACAACAACAGCAAATACTTGCACAACAGCAACAGCAGCAACAGATGATGGCAGTGAAAGATGAAAGTGATGAAGATGATGATGATGAAGACGATGACGAGTGATCTCATACAAATTCACATCAGAATCTTTTTTTCTTTTCGTACCTCGAAAATATTAATTTTAAACTTTGTAAATACAAATAAGTTAATTTCTAAGTTCTAGATTAAAAAGTAATTTTGTACAGAAAACTGTAGAAAATTGGTTTTGTCTCAACAAAAATAATAATAATAAATATTGGATTCAAATTTTTAATTTTTATATTAGAGATTCCTATATTTTTACTAAAACTTTACAAAATTTACCGTAAAATATTTCTTTACAGACTGATATATTATGATGAATTTTAAAATTACATTTTAATTTTCCAGGAGTATAATATTAAATTACGCCATTGGATTTCTTATTTATTTAAGGTTTTAACTGAAAATTACCTCCTGTAAAATATAAATGTAATTTTATTTTTTGTACATATAATTTTTTTGTTTATTTTTATTTTAATTTTTTTTTTTTTTAATTTGTAATATTAATATTAGAGAGAGAATACCGCTTGCTGCGGCAATAAATTGCGAGATCTTTACCATTTCAATATTTTCTTTTAGGGAGATTCATATGTTGTCTAAATTAATGATTTTTATTTTACAGTTAAGTTTGATTTTTTTTGTTATGACGAAAACCACTTTTTTGTATTTGTAATAATCGGATAAAAAAAATGGATATAGTCCATAACATACAAACTTAATACTGTTTATAAGAATATTTATAATGTACGCTATGAAAGATTTGCACTATGTGCTGTGTGACAAATATTCTCGCAGAAAAAAAAATAATAAAAAATTAAAATACATTATTTTGTTTCGGCTTTTATTTTTAATTATTTTAAGTAGATGATATTCTGATAAACTCACAAAATGTTTCATTCATTCAATGATTTCAATAATTGGTTGAACAATTGGTTTTTTTTTTACTCTTCTGCATATTAGTTATTTTTATTAACAAGAAAATGTGTTAAACATTAATATTCTATACCAATATTATAAACAACATGAATTCTTTTTTATTTTTTATTTCTATATTTTAAAGTTTTCTGTATTCACAATCGATCAATTTTATGAATACTTTTTTTATTTTTCATTTTATTTCAGTGATTATCTATTCAGTTAATCATAAGTCGCCTAAATAAATAAAGAAAATTTATTATTAGATTTTTTTTTTTTTTTTTTTATGATCATATTTTATTGTCTTAATATAAAATATGCTCAATCTATGTTATGATATTTGTATAGATAAATATATTTACATATTTTTTTGACTGAGACAAATACTACAGTTTTATTAAAAATAGAAATGACTTGGAACAATTAAAAAATTTAAACAAACCATTTATTATTATTATTTTTTATTCAGTTTACCCAGCGTACATCAGTTGCTATTATCTTATGTTGAAATTATTCATTATAATTTAAATAAAGTATATAATCATTGAGAAAACAAAAAAATATATTTTTTTTATATAAAACCAGGTGCCAATAGTTTTTCATCAGACTTAATATTAATTTTTTGTAGTACCTCAGTTAACATTAGACTATTTATTTAAATAGTTTTTGTAAAATCACAATGCCTTATTTACTATTGATTATATAATATTTATTTTAAATGGTCCTATTTAATATAAATGCTCGTTAACTAAGTTTTATTATGTAATATTAATTTTAACAATGAATAAGAAAAAACTACATACTTTACAACATGAATGTTCCCATTCTTGGGGGAGGGGTGTCAAATATATATATATATATATATATATATATTCATTAAACGGATTTGGGTGAAGCTTCAGGTAATTTATAGACAACAATAATAATTGTCAGTTTTATAGAAGTATGTTAAACGATTGTTACTTGTTAATATTTATCAGAGTTAAAATTCATTTGATAAGTGATACAGTATTTTTCAACAAAATTCAAGCAATATTACTTTTGAAATGGGCAGTGACAGAATAATCTATTTAAATAATCGTAAAAATTATCATTTTTCCATTTGAAGTTTGAAGCTCTTTTAATACAAAATTTCCATAAATGATAAACAAGAAAATATAATTTGAGTTACTTAAGATACAATTTATACCCATACAACAATGTGTTGAGCCTTAAATATAAGAAATTGAATATGTTACCTTATGTCGTATACGGGAAAAAGCTTTATTTGTATACAGAAATACTTTTAGTAATTCCAATATATTTTAAACTCTTCCGCTACGACATATAATTTTGTTATAGTAATAAAAGACGTCTTTTAAACAAAAGAATAATTATTAATATAACTCAAAAAAAA